>JBAMIG010000010.1:20641202-20659719 GCA_037177335.1 Kiunga ballochi
GTTTTCTTACCTCTCTGATATTGAGGTGTTATTCTCTCTGGCGTCTTCATTTCACTTTGATTTGTCCAAGTTTAAAATAAAAACTGCACAGCAATAGGCAGGTGTCAATAAGGACCTCAGATCTATGTGCAACCTCATTACTGGCGTAAGATGTGGGCGAGCTGATTATAAAAACCTGCTCTCAGAGCTTTTGTTCAGTTGTCAGAAGGACGTGTTGGGGATCCACTCAGTGTAATTAACACTTTCAAATCCCCAGGTTTCATAGGAGGAGGATCTCCACTGGTCCCCTGTAACGGCATATATTAGCATGCTAATGTGGAAATCAAAGCAAAGCTGTTAATTCTTTTACAAAATTCATGTTTTT
The DNA here is from genome assembly GCA_037177335.1 of Kiunga ballochi. NCBI lineage: Eukaryota > Metazoa > Chordata > Actinopteri > Atheriniformes > Pseudomugilidae > Kiunga > Kiunga ballochi. Next base: position 20,641,567 of record JBAMIG010000010.1, read on the forward strand.
TTTGCAGGGACTGTGTTAAGCAGCGCTTCCGTTAAGTGAGATTAAGCCAAACCAGTTTATGCCTTACTGTTAAAAAGCGCATTAAGGTAAACACATAGTTAGGTAACCTTATTAATGTTTAGTTAGATAATCATTCTATTCAAGTTAATCATTTTCTGGAGTTGATTGAAGTCTGACAGATTGCAGCTTTCTTTCTTTTTGTGTTTGCATTTATGGACACTAGCTGGACACCATTGTTGCCAGGCACCTGAGGTTGAAAGGTGGAAACTAATCACCAGTGGAGGTGTAGTGTGTCACACCAATACGTCTCTTCCTCGCTCTCTTTGTTTGTCTTTCTCCCTGCACTTCATCTCTGGATCACTGGGCAGTCTAAGTGGATTCATACTAGCACAAACCATTTTCAGCCAAAGACAACTGTAGCCCTGCAAAGACTTTGGCTTATAAAGTGAATTAGTCTCATTACTCCCCTTAAGTGTTCATTTTATTAGCAGGAATATAAAGGTCAGCACATAATAAATGTTAAATTATATGTGGGGGAGCTGCATAAAAGTCTTTCAGGAAGACCAGGTGGAAGAAATATAAACCATGTGGAATGAAACACTGCTTGTTTGGAAGGCACGTGTAATTATTATGTAAAATATTTCAAGGCCAGATTTGTTTGAGCGATCTACCACACAAATAAAAGTGCTTTTGCAGTATGATTCATTGCAGGGCTGTAAAAATGCATCTTTTCATAAAGATTGGCCTTAAAGAGTCATCCCTGGTGAAATGTCTTCAGACTGATGTTCAGAGAGAAAATGAAAGGGAAGGTGGAAAAAAAGGGGAACAAGAGACCAAACTGAGCTCACAGCATTAGATGCAGACTGTGGGCAACGCTTTATTTGGGCTTTTATTGCTCAGATGGTACCAGGAAAGATTAAAGATGTGAAGCTCCTACAAGCGCACATGACCAGTCACCTGCATCTGCTCTAAACTCTGAGTTTTTTTTTCTTTTTTACTTTATCTTCGAGGTTAATAACATTATTGCTGATAATTGCCTGATGACTTTGTATTCATTAAGTTAAGTTTGTTGTTGCACATTTTTTGCGCGCACGCGTGCCTGGTTTAGGAGAGAAGGGATTGCCTCCTGTTTATGGTAATAATACAATCATTTCTAAGTTCTTCTATTTGTTCTCCATTTAAACTTAAACTGATTCGTGAGTGGAAAAAGTAACTACAAAGTGCGGGTGCTTTTTATGGGAGTGACCTATTCCTAAATATGCGGGTTGGTTGCACGTTTTTAAACGGCTCATTTGGTGCTGACGCTCCCTGGACGCGCATCTTGCAGCGGGAGAGGGAGGGAGTCATGCTGCGCCGACTCAACTTACAGCTGAGAGCAGAGGACGCATGTGGCAAGTCGTTAGACTCTGTGCACGAATGCAAAAGCCTCTTCTAAACGATGACGGCTCGATAAGAACAGGACGGGACACGGCTCGGATTGATTCCCTCCGGTATGGACGGCTTGCAGTCAGAAAACGCTGGACTTGGTGGAACCGCGGAGGAAAAGTATCGCGCACTCGCTTATGATACCGCTCTCAGCACTTTGCTGGCAGTGGCCCTGTATGTGGTGGTGAAAGTGAGCCTAGACGGCTTCAGGCAGTGGCGGGCCCGGATCTCGGTGCTTATCGTGGGTTCGGGTCCCGTTGGGCTGACAGCCGCGCTGGTCGCTGTCCGCTCCGGGAAGGTGCTGAAACTCACCGTGCTGGATGAAAGGTACCGGACCGCCCTGCTCTGCCGACCCCAGCAGATCGCCCTGGATCCCCGCAGCGTGAAGTTTCTCCTGGGACTCGGTGTGGACTTTGATAACATGGAGGGCTGCTGGCACAACGAACATTTCTTCACCAGGATAGGTGTGTTTCAGGAATACCTGCTGAGCATCCTGGAGCAGAAGAAACAAAGGGTGGAAGTCAAAGTGCAACTGGGAACCAAGGTAACCTCTGATCACAAGTTATAATGTCAGGAGTTTCTATAAAAAAAACCTATGTTTGTCTAAACATAATTGTCCCAAAGAGACAGCAGTCAAAGAAGACTGGTGTATGGCTCCACACCAAATCAGCAGGGATGGTGACACAGATGCCTGTCACACTATGGAAGCTTTGCTTCCTCTGGGTTTTGAATGATGTTAAACACTGTGTTACATAGCTTCTGGATGTTTTCTTCACACTGAACTGCAGCGCTAAAGTGAAAGCAGCTTTTCCGTAGAAATAATCTGTTACATAAACTGACCTGAAACATGAAGAGAGCGTGTTCTGCAGTTTTTAGGTCAGTGGAGAGTAAACGATGGAATTACGGTAAACAAATCCCCACCCAAACATGCTACAACATCAAAATAAAATGGACTTTAAATGTAATCCTATTTCAATTCCAAAGGATTTATTTATCCACAGAGGATTACCTTTCAGGCATCCCCAAAGCAAATGCGGCTGTGTGTTCTGGCACCTAATTTTTATAGCATATTAGGTTTGGTCACATGTCTGCTCAGCTTGTGATGATAAAATAACAACACTTATCCCTGTTATATTGTAGGGATTGCTACATCATTATTGCTGCCCCCACTGCATCTTGCTAGACCCTAGAAGTGAAGTAACCTACTAACAAAAAAAGATGCTTTAATTTTACAAATAATGTTAAAATGTCCAGTAATTATAGTGTATTGAACTGGAGCTCAGACTCTTATACTTTCTAGTCATAAACACGGAGGGGAAAGTATGCACTGTCTCATCTGTAGGCAATTTTTCTTTCTTCTTACTCCCTTACTGGCCCGTGACTCACCAACCTTCAGAAGATGGCAGAAAAGGTGCAGAAAACCTCTATTTACCAGCCAAACATGCCATTTTCTCTTGATTAGAGACAAGACAGTGGGCTTGATGACAGAAGATTTTAGGCTCCCAGCTGGCAATGCTTCTACGGTCTGAGAATGTAAATTCACCTGTTCCTGTGGCTTAAGTGGATTAGACATACTGTAGATTTTGTAATGTGTGCACCATTATAACCCCTTTTATTCGCTTTCTAGCCCACTGGGCTGTCCCTCAATTTGATTTGGTTTGTTTCTTTTGTTTCCTGCAAAACTGTTGTGAGGGGAAATTTGCCTTCCAGAGCAAAGCACTAGATCTCTGAGAGATATTCTGCTGTAAGACAAGCAGCCAATGGAACCCATTTAAATAGCTTTTTCTGGTATATCACATTACAGCCCACTTGCTCTTTGTGTAGATTATATTAGAAGAAGAGCTTATTTTCTCTTGATGAGGATATGTAATCAAAATGTAAAATATCACTGCTCCACCTGTAAATATATTTTCTTTTTAATAATTTTTTATTATAATCTTTAGGTTTTCTAAGATGAGCTGTTTTTCACAGTCTTACATGGGTTTATGAACAGTCAATAATGGCACATATTGTGTTCTGAGTTTTATTTAGTAAAAAGTTACTGGTGGTTGCAAGTATTTACACTTAATATGTCAACATGAAAACAGGTGATACTGCTTAATGTTGAGCATCTTTTAGAATTGTGTCAATCAATATAATTGGAGACTTTATTCCAATGACACAAAAATATAGAATTTGGTATAATCATAGCATAAATAATACTTTTCTTTTCACTTTAGTTCACAGAGGAATACCTGCAGCGGATTCCACACAAAGACTGGCCTCGTGTGATTGTGGTGGCGGATGGCTCATGTGGAGACTCCTGCTCCGTGTTGGGAATCAGCTCTGACTACACGGTGGAGTCCTGCCATGCTTATGGAGCGAATGCCACCATTGAGAGATTAGACCAAAGACAGGTCTGGACACACACTATGTGTATTTATATATATATATATAAATATATATGTATATATAAAATGTATGACACATGATGTATGTATATATATAGGCCTAATTTATGTATATATGTATGCTCATTTTTACTGACATGTCAATCAAGCTGCTTTTAAAAATATGTGACCCTCAGCCAGATGCTACAGTATAGCATCAATTTGGACAAAATGAAATATAAATTGAAGAAAAAAAACAATAAATGACCATTTAAACAAGGTGGAATTGGCATGCAAAGTTATACAGAAATGTATAGAAAGTAGCTTAAATGAAATGGGTAGTGAGATCATCACAGCAGAAATGTTTTAGCGTGACAGGGTAAAGCAGATAAGCAAACACGCTGTGTACATTTTACCATGTGCACTGTGAGTCAACACACATCAGGGTGCTGTTTGTGTAAACAATAAATGGACTGTATAATAAAGGTTTCTTTGTTTGCTGAGATTATCTAGATATGCAAACACTGACTCAGACTTTCTGATAGCACCTGAACATCGCATCCAGCTCATATTTAAGCAGACTGTAGGATGTAGTCAGCGCTGGCGTCATCACCTGCTTCAGTTTGGCCATTGTGTTCAATAAGAACAGCTGCTGTTATGATGGAGGCATCGGTAAAGCTTTTCATTCACTACAGCCCCCCCCCCAGACAGACTCTTAATCTGCTATCTGCTTGTTAAATGTGAATCAAGACATGAAAACATTGGCTGCCATGTTTTTCACATGGTGCCTTCAAGGTTGCTTGTTTCCTTATATAAGCAGATGGTTCATTGAGTAATGAGTCAGAGGTTTTACCAAGAGATTAGAAGATGATGTAGATGAATATGGAACACTTCTGCTGTGTAATTACTTCTAAAATGCCCTAAAAGTTCATTAAAAAATGTCTTGTATATATTTTGTGTAGCTGCAGATTAAGATGGGAAGTACATTATTTCCAACAGAGAGGCATTGTAAAGAAATGCAACACATTTTAGCTGGTCTACAGAGGTAAACACTAACTAAACGCTAGTGTGTGTTTTCTCTGCGGATACTTTGCAGGTCAGGAGACATTTTCCATCACCGATATGTGTGATTATACAGATTAAAGATAAAAGCTTGGTCTTTGTATTGTATAATATTTAATAATAGTGTATGTACACAACAGAAAAACATTAACCTAAGTAAAAAGCCTAAAGGCTAATACCTGATGAACAGAAGTGTAGCCTCTGTTGCTTCACGCGTTTCTATTCATTCACACCACGTCCTCTTTGGTAGCAGTCTGTATTTTATTGGCCACTGTTCTATCTGTCTGCTTCCTGTAGAGATTGAATTTTCCTCACAGGATATGACCTGGTCCTCGCTATTGTCCCTTCCATCACTGCTCAGTTGCTGCTCAGTCCTCTCACTATCTCCATTGGCTGCATTAAAGGCTGTTTGATCCATCTTGGCTGCTTTATGTCGGTGAAAAGAAAATGGATTGCTTTTATCAGAGGAGAAAATGGCTTGTAACTGCAAGGCTGAAGCACTGAATAAAATTCAAGCTATTTTTAAGCTCCACTCGAGCGACATCAGCCCTGTGGACAGAAACAGGGATTTCATTTGTCATCTTTATCACACATATATAAAAGACTATGAATACCACAACCTGACTCTGGATAAGTGATAGAAAATAAATGGATGAATAAAGAAATGAAGAAATTATCCACATTTATTAAACTCGTTTAATGTTTCCCACCTGGAATAATTGAATCTTAAAGCTTTTCATTTTCCTTTTACTCCCTAACTCCAGGTGCCAACACCTGAGATCCGAGCCCACAGCCTGTACTTTGACCTGTCTGCTTATGGAGTGGAGGCCCTCCGAGAGAACAGAAACCAAACGGTCAAGCCTGGCTTCCACCTGAAGATCTATGGCACCTTTAGAAACCGCTACATGGCCCTTGTCTGCCCCGCCTCTGAGAACAGGATGGTTCGCTTCCTCAGACACACAGCGAATTCCTCTGTAAGGCTTTTGTTTTCCCTGCAGTTTGCTTTGCATGCAGTTGTCAGTAGGATCAATAAGTGTGAAGCCTGAGCAGCTGTGTCTCCATGTTAATGCAAAAAGCTGCCCTGTTGATCTACTTGTTCCTTATATTTCTTTGAGCCAACTCACTTGTTTTAACGTGCGATGTGTCCATGTGTGCTTTGTGTTCATGAGCCAGGAAAATCTTAAGGTAAAGAAAGGAAAAAGAGAGTGACCAGGCCTCTGATATGTGCTGGTGTGTGTTTGTTTAAAGGCCATCTGTAATCTGGTGTTACACTTCAGTGAATAAATATGAAGCCACGTTATTTTCTTCCCGGGGTTTACATCACACCGTGGCAACTCTGATCATGTTTAGCCTGTGGCCATAGCATAACATGTAGAAGTACTTCATGCAGGTACTTAGCGAGACTGTCCCCATGTTTCTTGTTGCTATGTGGGTGGCCATTCAAATGCACTGTTACTTGGTAACAGATGACTGTGTAAGTATGAGTTGAAGAAGAGCAGAGTTGAGCAGAGAGAAAACAGAAAGAAAGGAGATGCTCATCATAGAATACCCACAGACCCCGGTGAGTTCAGAGTCACACAGCAAGACATTTATTTTTGGTTCTTCTTTAATGTATATTTTATCACTCTTTAGATGGTGCATGAGTAATAAGGATTATTTCTTTGAAGGTGCTGCTTTATTTGATTATTGTTCCTTTCAGCAAATCACATTTATGTCTGCAGCGTTATTTTTTTTTGGGGATATTTTCTTTTTTTTAATGTGCAAATTAATTTTTTCATCAAATTAAGCTAAAGTATGTGTCTTTTAGCCTTAACGGTGCCTTTAACATTTGCAAGTTAATGATGCCTGCCTTCTGATTCTTTTTTTTTTATTGCCACATACAGGCTTTTTAACAGTGGGCTTATAAGACATCTGCTTATAAGACATCTAAAACATGCAGGGTATAGTTATAAGGACCAGGATGGGAACACTGATTTAAAGTACATTTTCAACATTGTATCTATTTATAGTAATTTTCAGATTGCTGAAACAGCAAAATCATGTTATTTAGGATTGAGACACGGTTTAACCCATCACCCAGTCTTTCAGTAAGTAAAGAGCCACTTCTTATATAAAACCTCGGTGAGATACTCTTAAATTCACTAAGAAATGTTACTGTTTGCCAAACATGTTCAACCAGGGTTAAAAAAAAGAACCTATAAAGACTTTAAGGATTAAAAGCAATTAATCTATTTCTAAGCATTCTTCTGTGATGCATGTTGCTGCATCTCACTTTGTCTCTTTTCTCTTTGCTTTCTTTTAGTTTGTGCTCTAATTGTTTTTGAATGTTTGGGATAAGTGTCACATGAAGCACAAAGGTGTGAGGATCAAATAGCAATTAATTCGTATCACTTTCTCCCCTCTTACTCCACTTCCCTGTTTTCCCTGCAGGTATCTGCACTGCACACATTTACACTTCAGAGCAACCCATCAAATCCAGTATTGCAGCTGCTGCACAATACTGTGGAGTCCTAAATCCATTTATTTTTTGCAAACAATGATAACATTGTAACCAAAATATAACTTGAGATTAAACTAAAAGTAGTTCAATCAATGCTTTATTAATAACTTTTTAGTCTTTTCCGTTGTGTACGATTTCCTTTTTTCTGTGTTTTATAACGCTAAAATCAAAGATTGGAGATGTTTGGCCGATGATGATGGCTCTCTTAGTGGAACGCTGACACCAATGAGCCTGGGTGGCTTCCTCATGACCCCAGAAAGAAGTACTGATGTCATTTTGTGCATACTCAAAGTAGCGTTTTGTAATCTGTGGAGAATATTAAACTGGATTTGTTACATTTGTTGATGTTTACCCACTGATTCAGCAACTCGGTCCACCTGTTTACTAGAAATGTTACTGAATTACCATGATGTGAAAACAGATTTTATATTGGTGAGAAAATGTCTTCGGGATAGGTTTTGTAACAGATGCTGGGACTGTTGTTAAAAGCAATGACACCAGTTTAAATGACTTTTTAACCTTCTGAATTTTCTTTACTATCCTGCCCTCTTCCCTCAATCCTCTGCAGTCTGAAAATCATAGCCATACATAAATGTAGACGCCTGCATAATCTGACAATCTGAAACAGCTTTTTAATGATACCTGTAATGTTTGCCTTTGTTTTGTTCCACAGATCATGAAGAACATTTTCCACCAATCCTTCAATGCTTATAAGACGGACATAGAACCTCGCCTCAGCGACGTGACGCTGCACCACATGCAGTGCAGCCGCCGTCTCTTTGAGATTCAGTTGTCACACAGACGCATCAGTGCTGCCTACATAGAGGGGGACAATGCTGCGGTCATCGTGGAAGGGGAGGCGGCACGCGTCCTCAATTTTGACACAGGTAGATGTCTTTGCAACACAAATATTGACATTGCTACACTGTGAAATAAAACAACTAACATATTCTGAACTGGTTTAATATTTGCCACCTTTTCCGACTACATACCAAAATATAAATGATTAAGCAACACAGAAGGCTTATGGAAATAAAACAAGAGAAAGCAGCGAGAGAAGAAAAACCGACACAAGTGAAGGAATCAAAAACATCCATGCAGCTCAATCAATGCGCTATGTGACTCATTTCTGCACTGAGTGGCCTCAACACATAAACACAGTCATTGCTGTTCATTGCTTTATTTTATTTTCTATATGTAAAATTATTTAAATGTGTTATTTTCATATGGAACATACTCGTGTTTTCCAGCACACTTTGGAGTATTGTTTTCCAAAATACACCTTGTCTGATTTCCTCCTCTTTGTTTTCCTTTAGGCTTTGGAGTTAATCTCGGCATGCGCGGCTTGGAGTCAGTGGGAACCTTTATTTATCGAGCAGCTACGGCCGTGGACCAGAATGATATTCTTGAGGCACTGTCTGCTAAGATACAGCACTCCAGACATGTGGCAGAGACCTTCAAGCAGACAGGCCTTGCTGAGTCAATGTATGAATGACTGGATGAATGCATCCTGCCACCTGGTGGAAAACACTGGATCGTTCAGTGAGTGTGAGCCACAAATGCAGAAAGGAATTGTAACTGGTTTGATACAAGGCTGGGCCAAATGAGTGTAAACAAAGGAATAATCAGAGTAAACATCTATGTTTATGTATTGTAAGAGATTTTAACAGATTCTGAAAAAAAAGACATTATTATATAATCTCACAGTTAGCGCTGAAGTTGAATACATGCATTACTGATGATGTGACTAAAGGAAAGGCCTAGAGGTCTGACAGTATTTGAACTGAATAAGTGGATTTCCAAACACTTTATTATTATACAGGATGCCACAGGAGAAAGAGGAGAAACTAACTGCAGCATTTTTAACATACTGAGAAATGTAAAAGACTCTTTGCCAATGATTTAAAAAAGAGCACACATCAGGTGAGCCCATTCAGCAGCTGTTTCAGGTGGTTTTCATCTAATATTTTGTCTGTGCTGGCTTATTTCTGATTATGTGGCTTCAATAATAATAATATTGTTCGTTGGCATTTGCTAAAAGTCACTTAGCTTCTTGTGCTGCCTCATAAAGGAGATTTAGTATTTTTTTAAATGTACACTGTGACTATAAAAGGTATTCCTCATTACTGATATATTTTTGGCACATTTTGTTCCCAATGATGTGGAAAGTCTCAGTAATGATTATTTAGTTAAAGTGCCAATAAAACTGATGACACCTATTGGGTAACAGTTGTGTGGCTATTGTTTACACGGGCTTCTGCCATCTGTTTAATCACATTAGATGTGCTATAAAACTTTATTAATTCAGCCCACTTTATTAGTAGTAATACATAAATTCAGTAAATGTAAAACACAGCCAACCTTTCACACAGCAATTAAAACGCAAAGCATCAACCAAACAAGCACACACACACTTAAATGTGCAAGAATCAGATGCATGCATATGTACAACCACAGCCAAGCTTGGGAGAGAAGCAATGTTTTCTTCTTGCAGTTGTTGTTATGAACAATTAAAAACTGGTTTGATTTAATTTATTAAGGGAAAATCAATAAGACATAAACTAAATAATCAGAATAATTCCTGAACACAGGAAAATGACTTTTTCCAGCACTTTACATAGACAGTATTGACAACCGCTTTAATAAATGTGGTTTTATTACTAAAGTGGACTACTATCGCCCTCTAGTGGTGATTCCTCCCTGTTTAGTATGTTGGTTTAGTACTGCAGGGATCTGAAACTCCATTATGTGCTACGGGTTTTAGATGTTTCTCTGTTTCAGCACACCTGACTGACATTATTGGATCATTGTGAAAAGACTGACCACAAGCTCTTTAGTAAAATAGATTTGAAACAGTGTTGAAACAGGGAAATAATCTAAACCTTGCAGGGCTGTCGAGGACCGAATGTAAGGCAAGGCAGGACAAGTTTATTTGTCTTTACAAGACAATTCGAAGAGCTTTACATAAAATATTAAAAGTATTGCACATAGTGTAAAGAAGGATAAAAGGTAACAACAAAGACAAAAATGAGATTAAAATAATAAATTACATAAAAATAATTAAAGTAAGAGCAGTTCAAAGTTACCATTCAGATTTTTTCATGCATGAAAAAAATGTGTCTACATTTGGTGAAGGTTAATCTCTACTGGCAGTTTGTATACATGTTTGCAGCGTAACAGCTAAATGCTGCTTCTCCATGTTTACTCAGGAGTCTGGATCAGCTGACCTGAGACTTTGACTTTAAGAGCTCTGCTTAGATTGTGAACTTAAACTGTTCTGGGATTTGTGAACTTTCATTTTGTAGATGTTTCTGACGGGTTAAAAATCTTCTTAATGAAGCTTTAATACGGCAGATCGGAGCCTTTCAATACCTCTAGGTATTTATAAATACTGACCCTCTTCTTTAACCACACAGAATTATCTCAGTTTTGTCTTCATTTAAATGTGATTTTTTTTTCTCATCCAGGTTTATTTGCTCCAAACAGACACAGTAGGTCTATTGAGCTGCTATCATCTGATGATGAAGACACATAAAGTTGTTTAATGTCAACTTTGATGGTCACTGTTAACATTTTGATACATCTTTTTGTACAATACACAGGTTTGTGTACCTTTTTAAATTATTTTTATTATTCCATTTAACAGTTTTAAAACCAAATTAATATAAGTGGTGATGATGCTGAATGATGGGCAGGACATGCTCCACCCAGTGGAGGTAACCAGCCTTTCCGTGGACAGAGGAAACCCCAAAAGCTTCTGCTTTTATTAAAACATCTGCTGAATTCTTTTAGACTTTAAAGACCTGATGTTTCCATATTGCTTAGTTAATGATAGTAGCTTGCAGTTTACTCAGTGAAAGTTGTATTTTGAAAATAATTTAGTTCATTATATTATATTATATTCTATTATATTATATTCTATTATATTATATTATATTATATTATATTATATTATATTATATTATATTATATTATATTATATTAATTTAGTTTAATAATTTAGTCATGAATTGATGTTAATTTAAACATTTCTTTGTGTATCCTGAGTTTTATTACATCTCTTTTTACATCTCTTTTCTTCTTTGTGTAAAACATTAATATCTTGCTCTTGCTTTTATTATAATTAGTATATTTTGTAAGTATTGTAGGTATTTTGTAAAATATAAATGTTTATTGAACTGAGAGTTTATGTGACAGTACAGGGACCAGCCATGTTGTGCTTTATCTGTTTATCCATCCTATTCTTTTGAATGTCTTGAGATATTTTTTTCTTCTGTTTAAACTTGTGAATGAAAATCATGGTCAAAGATTCTTTTGGCTTTAACTCAAAGAGTGCTTGTGTAAAAAAATGTACACAAATGTCTAGTTAGTTAAAATGATGTATTATATAAGCATCAAATTAACTGAGACATGATGATGTTCTTTAAAACACTTTTCAGGCCATTTCTGGATGAGAGAATTCGTGAACTGAAGGAAAGACTGTGTCACATTTTGTCCACTTTTGAATTGGCAACATTAATCTTTGGTGTCATAAATTCTGTCAAAGTCTTCTCTGCAAATTTTATATGACTTTGGAGAGACATGTGCATGAACTGCAACCTGACTGAAGGGTGAAGGCATTTAACTAGGAAGCAATAACTCTGGAATAAATACTGTAGATTAAATATGTTGGTAGATGGGAATAAAAAGAAAATAAAGGCTTTTGAGGATCAATATGTGAGCAGACAATAGACACGTCTTTCAAGACCAATATTTTCACAATACACTAAACATTGATAAGTTTTGATCTGTAGTCAATAGAGGTGAAAGAGAGTGACCTGCTGAGATCTATGAAACCCCTCTGTGCCAACCTGTTCCTCCATCTGACCAAAACAAACAAGCGATGACTCCTCCATTCAAAGCCATTTGCTCTGTCTAATTAAAAACATGCATCCGCTGGATGTGCCCTCCAAGGTCAACCGTCTGAACCTCTGAACTGGCCTCTGCTGTAGCACAAGGCCTTTCATTAGATTAAACACAATAATGAGAAAATCTTTTATCTTTGCATATAATTAAAGCTGGAATGAAGGACAACTTAATCAATGATGTGGAATGACAAGTTCGTAAATGAATTAGACCTGCCAATGGAGGATTGGCTGCGATCAATTACAAATGTTAAGCAGAAGCTAGAAGCACCGTAGAAATAAAAAAAGAACATCTATGAGTAGAAATGAACACACTCCATGCAGCAAGCACAGACTGTGATTCAGCAGGATGAAAGAATGTTTTTGTTTGATGCTGAATTAGAAAAAATGCAAAGTATAAAGTAATACAAATGTGTTTAAATGTTGTATAAAACAGTTCACAAAATTTTAAGTATCCACACACAATTTTAAGGATATTTAATCCAATTTTTAAGGCATGCCAAATTTGAACAGATGAAGAAAATCTAAATGGCAACATCCAGACATAGGAGGGCAGTGTTGGCCTTTAAAATAGCCTCTAGACTCACGTTGCATCTGCAGAACCAGGGAGCGTAGCTGCATAAAACGACCCGCTAAATGATTGCAATTATTCAAAATAAAAATAAAAAAGCAAAATGGCAGGGCTGTTGCATTTGTCACGGCTTGTTAGAAGTAAAAACAAATTCACCTTCTTAACAACAAGCCTCTGAAATGAATAAACTGCTTGACATCATAAAGCCTATAAGATAAAAAAAAGATGAGTTCTTATTGTAACTTCTGATTCTCTCCTCCTCTAGGAGTTGAAGAAAGTTGGAAAAATGAAAGAAGAAAGCAGTTTTAACCAATTTCGGTTGAACACGTGGATCTGTATTTGAGGAGATGGGGAAAGGATGTGAGCATGAGCTGGTATTGACAAGCCCTCAGATGCTGTCTGACATAGAGACAGGAAGTCACTGTCACATGACTGAGATATCGGCACCTTGTCCGATCGCACAGAGGTCCTCTTATGTTTGCTGCCAGCACACAAACACGAGCCAAGTCATTCAAACGCATGCGTACACACAGAGGCAGATGCTGAGAACAAAGCGATAAAGAAAAAAACATAGTAAAGATCTGTTGCTCTCACTGGTAAAAGTTTCCCTCTTGCATTTGTGTACATGAAACTCTAAACTGCTGCTGCAGGACTGGATATCTTTTGAATTCTGCAGCAGGATTTCTGCCTGACTAGATCCTCTGCTAAACAATTATCAGTTCTGCTATCTGTTCTGCTCCTATCTGTCCCATCGCATTCACAGCCAATTTCCCTAAACTGTCACAGCTAATAATTGGGTCTCTCTGTCAAGAAGGAAATCAGGCCCAGTGTTTTAACTAAAACATACATTCCTCACCTCTCCTCCTTTTCACTTTCCTTCTCTTATGCTTCCCAATCACCCTGCTCCCCTAATACAGTAAGAATCAGCTTTCCAGATGAAATGCAGCTACCTCTCTTCCACCTTGACTTCATCCCCTTCTTCGTCAGTCTGTGTGTGCGTGTGTGTGTACGTGTGCGTTGGAATGGGGTGTACGCTGTGTGACAGTGGTAGCCTCAGGGCCAGGTTGCTGTTGACAGGGACGAGGGTCTCTGATTTGAGGAGAGCCGTCACACCGGCGAGTGCAGCTGCCTCCCCGAGTGACACCTCCCTGTTAGTGGCGGAGATGTGGACACGTGTGTCTGTGTGTATTTTGGCAGTGTTGATGGCAAGGTTGATGGACTGACTGGCTGCCTAAAGTGTTCAGGACAAACAGGGAAACTTTGCCTGATGAGCTGACAGGCCCTCGTGCTGAGCACCTAGCAGGGCACCGGTTGGTGTTTGGGAAAAGTGCAAAAGGGGTGAAGGCAAGACAAAAGAAAAACACAGGCCAAGCAGGTCTGGGAATGGAAGGGGGGGGAAAAAAAGAAGCTAAACGGCATGCAGTCGTAATGTGCCATGCTTGTGTGCACCATGTCTGTGTGGGTTTGTGTGTCTCCTGAGTCCTGGCTGTGTAGATCACCATTCCACCTTATCTAATTTCATTAATGTGATCCCCTGTCCATCCCCTGACGGCTTAATAGCCATTATTTGTGGGTCCCTTCAAATAAAGGCTCAGCAGTAAATTGCAGTCTGTGGAAATCGAGATATAAACGCCACCCGGCATTACTGTATAATATCTTTCCCTTTAATTAACTGAAAGCCATGCTGACATTTATTGGATTGCAAGTTACTTGTTAATGGCAATAAATTGCGAAACAAAAAAAAGAATCATTGCTTATTTTACATCAATAATTTGTGGACCTTTTGCTAATGATTATTCATTACTCGCCTATGGGGACTGCTGTGTTTGGTAAGCTAAAGTGAATGAGGAATGTAAAGTGGGCAGCATCTACTTAGTGTTATAGCTTTTGGTGCTGTACGGTAAACACTGAACCGGGCTGCTGTTCCTTTTTACTTTTATTTTTTTATTTTTGGCTTTTGTTAAACATCTGACTGAACTAATTTTGAGAAACTGTTACTTTACTTTGTTTTGTAAGGAAGTTATAATGGTAAAATATGTTTTAATTCATTTTATGAGGCTTCAGTGATGGTTCAATATGCTATTTTACTGTCAAATCCTTCCTCTTACAAAATGCTGCAAGTAAACAGATAGTAAGGAGTATTATTCACTTAATGTCATTTTGAAATGTCCAAATAAAATATACAATAAAAAAATCAACAACTTGACACTGTGTTTGTGTTTTCTTTTTCTATGTTCACTGATAATTTTAACAAAAAGATCCTCTCTGTTTATGGGGCCAGTTTCTCTGAGTCGTGCCGCTCTCTGTGTGCATCACTCACATGCTACCAGCTTGCTATTTGGAAGAACATATTTCCTGTCGTGGCGGGCACCTGTCAGAAGGATTGGTGGCTCTCATCAGGCACTGCCACTTACTTGGTGCTGGCGTTGATCTGGCATGGATGGAACAAAGATCTGACAGCCCTGCCACAAAAATCAGACCCTTCATAGACCCGGAAAAGAGGCTTACTCCCCCTCCTCTCTTTGCTTGAAGAAGTACGCACACACAAACACATACAAAGTCAAAAAGAGCAGTCGGTCAGAGTGCACGCACCCAGCTAGAGCTTGTCAGTGCTGATCTAGATGACGAGGCTCTACATGTAGAGAATGATTGGGGAGGAAGAGAATGGCAAGTGGAGGAAGGGAAGAAGGGGGTCAGGCAGACAAAAACACAGCTTAAATGATGGGACATGAGCTGAAGAACCAGCTAACGCTCAGCCTGTTGACCCCTCTGACCCTGTGTGTTCTTGCTCTGTGGTAACCCCTCCATGATGCCGTCCTGCCTCTGGGTGTTTACCCTGGTTAGCCCTTCTTCTTCGTCATCCGTTGTCTCCCCGGTTGCGGATATGACCAGAGACAGGCTCTCAGAGAGACATCGCTCTCCGCCAATATCACGCTGTGTCTCTCACACAGTTGTCTCAAATGCCTCTTACTCATTCCTTCTGATGCCTCCCATCAACCTGCGAATGAGCAACTGTGACAAGGGGGAGAGGGAGACAGAGAGGGGAGAGGGGAGGGGTCGAAAGAGGGCATTAGAAAGACCCGTTCATTTTGCAAGGCTGACAGAAAACTCTTCAAAATGCTGAGTTGGGTTCATGTTGAGCAACATAAACTGTGACTTTTTAGGGGAGAAACAACCTGCTTTGGTAAACTTGGAATGACTTTGGAATAATCTGGACTCTTCTCATATTGTGGAATGTCAGAGGAGAAATGCACTTCAGCAGTTCGTAGCTGCCCTGTAGAGCCACGTGCCAACCATCTGAAATGACAGGTCAATCTCAAAATCGCCTCACTTCAAAATGTCATCTTTGTTTTCTCCATTTCTATTTCTTCTCCACAACAGTTTGTTGCAGAATGAACCATGGATTCGGTGCTACCAGATGGTTCATCGAAGACTTCTTATCATTTGGATGAGGAAAAGGATGCAGGGTGATGCTTTTCTCATAGATGGGAATGAATTGTCTTTTTATTTTATGCTTCCAAGCATAATCTTTAAATTTGTCTGTGCTGATTATAACTTGTGTCGTTTGTGCTTTATAACTTTTCACACTGATAAATGTCTTACTCATGTCAGACATTTTCAGAGGTTTAGGAAAACATCAGGCTTGAATTACAATGTTTCCCTGCAGAACTGTTTTTTGTGCATGGACGGTGAAAATAAAATAAATGTTATCTAGAGAAGAGAAAAGGACACGAGTCTGCTATATTTTGACACAGATTCTCAGATCTTCTGTTCCTCGTTCTTTAAGCTGATAACACTCCTCTAAATGCGCTTGTGATGTGATTGTGTTTCTTCTTTTGTGGTATGAACAGGCCTGATTGGGAAACTTGTACATTGTGACCAAACTATTTAGCATAAAAATGCTTGTGGTGTAGCTTTTAGCTATTAAAGCCTCTTTTTCTGTTCTTTATTCTTAATTTGCATTCGTTTACCTTGTACTGATTTTTGTTTTTTTTAGAAACTATCCAAAAAGAAAAAATGTTTTTAAGCTAAAAAACAAAACAATAAAATTATTTATTCACACACATAAACAGTGACTTAATTTTTAATAGATCTCTTTTGTTCAGCTGATTATTTAATAATTAATAATGCTGAGTAAAGTCTGTAACAATACGTTTCTCCATTTTAACATCATTTTAACACATTCTGAACACCTTGCAAGCACCATATTTACCAGTTTAACGTGACAGAGACGTGCCAGTATAACCAGTCCCGGCATTTGTACAAAATATGTTTAGCATTTTTTCAGACAGACAAATAATATGTGAATGATGCCCTGGCGGCTTTACCAGGAACCTCCAGCTTGTGAGAAATAGATCTTTTAAACCGGCTTTCTTCCTGTGGATCTTTAGTTAATCCAGAGTTATCCACACTTCCTTTCCATAATATTAGCTCAGCCTCCTCAAACACAAAGGGAATAAATCTTATCAGCCATCTGGACAGTGCATTTACAAAATGATCAATTTCAATCAAAGGAAATTAAAGGAAGCTTGATGTGTTTGACAAATAGATCATTGGCCTGCGTTACCTCTGACCAGGGTGTGACGCTTTGTCAGAGTATAATCTCTTCAGAATTATTGAAGCGTTCAATTAACCAGATTAAATGACACAGTGAAGAAACATGTAGCTTGTACAGAAAGCTGAAGCTGCAGGCTTCCACAGTCTTTTTCTCCCTCTTACTGCCAAAGCTAATTCAAACAGGAGTTTTCACACTGGAGACGGAGAGTGCTGTTTTAAATGGTTTCTAACAAAATGTGTTAGCACTTCTTAGCACAATCACAATAAAGCTTCTTAATAAGCAAGCGAGAAGCAGGGTACCCTCTGTACAGTTCAACAGGCAGTACCTGGTCATTACACTGTGTGTGTGTGTGTTTGTGTATGAACTAGTGTGTTCAAGTCAGACTTCAGCAACATCACAGAGCCTCTGTGAGCTTCAGTCCCAGGGGCGATGTTACTATCCACCTCTGGACCAGAGACTTTGTGCCTCCTTCCCCACCAGGTATTCAGAGTACTCCAGTCACCTGCTCATGATCAAAGTACAGGAGCCCTTTCTGCAGGTATTATAGGCTGTAGGTAGATACACACTGAAAGGTAGGCGTGCAATGTGGGCATGCTATATGCCAACAACTATTAACACAGATGTGTGTTTGAAATATATCTGACATTGACTACACACAGCCAGGTAGGGTCCAAGAAAACCAAATGTCATTACACACACACACACACACACACACACACACACACACACACACACACACACACACACACACACACACACACACA
>JBAMIG010000010.1:20662101-20676245 GCA_037177335.1 Kiunga ballochi
CACACACACACACACACACACACACACACACACACACACACACACACACACACACACACACACACACACACAGTCTTTTTTCATGGGTAAGATAATGGGAAAACTTTAATAAATCTTGGGTTTAATTTGACTATTACTTTGGTAGTCTGTAGTACCTGGATGTTTTAGAAGCAACCAAACTTTAACACATATGAATGACATGAATGGTCATCAGGGTGCAGAGAAATTGATGAGAAACTTAATTATTCTGAATCAGATGTAGTGGAGGAATATGATTCTGATCAGTGGGACTTGAGAACCAGGGTTTGGAAATCATATACTGCGGGGGAATGTCCCATGATGCACTTTTCTCTTTATTTTCTTTGTGTATTTGTATCATTAACTTCTTTTTGTTCTCTCAGCAGGTATCTCTGACTAAAAGGTGTTGATCCTTGAAGGATACTTGTTGATCCCTCTGTCTTGTCTTCTCTACCCCTAACCAGTTAAGGCAAATGGCTGCCTTCCTTAAGCTGAATTCCACTGGAGGTTTCTCCTACCTGGACTTTTTTTTCCTTTTTACTGTCTTCCCAAAGGAGATTTGAAGCTTTTCTTTGGTTTTTCTTAGCTTGGCAGTTATTAAAGCCATGCAATGGTGATAAAATCATGTTGTACCGTGCTTCAACTCTTCACAACCCTCCACAAACCTTCCTCTTTTGAACATTAAGCTGATACATAGAATATCACAAAAAGATTCAAGGTATGTGCTTGAAAACACTTTTTGTCTCCAAGAGAGTCCTACGAAAAATAATTAGAACAAATGATCAATTAGTCAATTTTAACTATTGAGATGCTAAATAATTTTTCCACATGTTTTTGTAACGTCTTTGGATAAGAGTTGCTCCCTTTCAGCTGGTCTGCTGATGGTCTTTCTGAGAATCAGGGGCAGGTAATTTCAATCTCCACCTATAGCATCACACTCAGTCATTGGATCATTTAAAGGGTTTCAAGATAAAATCAGTTGTGTCACACATATATATGCATTCATAACTAATTACACCAAGAAGATAGTATTTAGTATAAAACAGGTATCTATCAGTTTTACAAAGTTAAAACCTGGGTATGCTTTGTTTAAGCAGACCTGATGAGATGTGTGTGTTGGTGTGTGTGTGTGTTGGTGTAATTCCCCAGTCTGTGAGGCTCATACTGGGCTCGCTTTATGGTTGACTATGAGCAGGCCAAACATTTGTAACTGAATAAACTGTGTTCCCACCAAACATGCACCTGATTCCTTCTCCAGTCATTGACACAAAACAAACAATGAAGATGAGGAGCAGAACAACGTGGACATCTGCTACAGAGAGAGACTTTAAGCAAGAAAATCTGTAAGAGTCTGCAGCTGTGTGACGTAGCTACTGGAGGAATCAGTAAAGCAAATGAATATGATGAAGCAAAATAAATGATTTAATGCTGAATTTACTTTAATGTGCAGGTCTGAAAAGAGAGTCATGTTAACTAGATAAAGTTAGTTTCTGAAAAGATTGAAGAATAAGAGAGATCTCACTCAGAAACAAGATGCAATTGATTGTCGGTTCAGTATCTGGCATCTTTTTTGAGTAAATTTTATCCAGACTGAAGAGACACGATGAGGATAACCAGTTACTGAGTGGGTGCAATTGTCAGATGTTGTCACACCATGTTGTCGCAGTTATTACAGGACCCTGAACTGCTGCAACCTAATTATTTTCCTAACTTAATTAACAGGTTGCAGGCTGGCAAGTGTTTATATTTTCCCTAAGATTATGAGCATTTAAACCTCCCAAAGGTCCGGCTGCATTGAAGGCTAAAGGCAATGTTCAATGTGTTTTGTGTTGGTGTCCTTGTCTGTATTACTGACATCACTCAGTCAGTATATTTACCAAAAACCAAGCAAAATTAACCATGTGGATGTAATACTTTGATTTATTTCACATAAGAAAAAGCTGTTAAATCTTACAGATCAAGCTCTTTAATGAGTAAAATTGCCATAACTCTCCTCAAACCGAGTTACCAGTGGCTTAGCTAGACTGCAATTGTATCTTCATTGCCTCATAAAGATTCTTTTATGTAATTTAAAAAAATGGGAAAAAAATATGGAAAGTGATTTAACAAAAGGATGTAATGTATAAAAAATTATTTATGCATTAATCAAAGTTGACTGGAGTGAAAAAGTTAAACCCTCACGCCAGTAATAGTTTGGATTGATGTGAAGCATTTTGAGCAGCCAAATTGTTGTAGAAATGAAATATTTTCTTCCTGTCAATCATCTTTATCTCTCTCAGTGTTTACCCACATCCATTATTCTTTTTAATAACCATTCTTACATCATGTACATCAGATGCATGTAACCTACATGCACAATCATTATGCATCTGCGTATTCTTTTTTAAATGACGGCATCTTGTCAGAAAATGTAGGACCACACTTGTTTTTCCCGGTTTAAACAACAGAGATAAATACTGAAACCTCTTGTTTATCTTCAAGTCACCCACTGGCCCTACTCAGAGGATTTCCCCCAAGATCTCCATTAACAATAGAGTGAAACAGGTGCTAAACTTCACATCTCTCATTAATTATTGGTCTTTAATTTCACAGCCGTAGATGTGGCTGCAACACACACACCTGCGTTCTCTCTTAACCACACACACCAACAGTTCGAGCCATAAACCCCTTTCTGCCAGTGGCTGATGCATAGCACCCTGTTGACACACACTAACAGTGATATATTCCAGTGGATGAATCTCTAATTAAGCTTTGGCAGGGACTCCACAGTTACTTAGTGCCACACTTCATTATATGCACACACCCCTGCTCCAACACTCCAACCCCTCGTTGATTTAAGGTAACATAGAAAATCTACGTGCTGCATTGCATCTGTTTCCTCTCTAGAAACTCTTTTCTGTCTGTGGCTGATGTGATTTTAGGATTAAGTGGGAAAATATTACAATTGTTACATTATGGTGGGAAACTATTCACCCTTTTAAATGTGGAAATACTTCCACAAGCCAGTAATAACAGTATGACAATACATAATTAAGTCATTTGTAGTTTCATGCTTGCAGACTGTCATATTTTAGGTTTTCTTTATGGGAAATTCAGGGTCCAATTTGCAGCAACTGGAAAAACAGCAAACAGTGTTGTGAATCAGCCTCTGCTGCAGCCAGTCTGAGAGCTGCGATATGCCTGATTGTTACATGTACCAAGACAAGGATAGGTCAATAGTCTTGACCTCTGATGATGGTTAAGGTGACAGATGTCATAGCAAGTTTGCAATGGCTTTGTTTTAATGACAGAGTGAGTCACTGCTTGTACATACGCAGGGTCACTAGTGAACTCGTACTAGATCGCTGTCACACAGTTTTCATTCTTCTCTGACGCAATATGCTGCAACCACTTTGGATCTGTCGGTCACTCAGAATAACAACATCCTGTCACTCTGTTGCAGATTTAATCCCACTAAAATAAAAACAACCCAGACAACAGAAAAGTACCAACATGTAAAATGATTTTAAATGCTGCAGAGCAAATCCATTCATAATTAGTTTTCTCTTGTCATAAAACACTTTTAGTATAAAATAGTGACGTAAACTCTCTGATCATTTGTGTCAAAAGTTTTGCAGCCAGCAGTATTTCATGTTTTTTTAATTTCTACTGCTAAATGCGTATGTCCATGCAAGTGCTCTGAATCCTCCCTTATTCTCTCTCGCTCCAGGCCTTTTTCTCTCCCAACCTCTGCCATTTTTTACATCATTGTTTGACCAGTACGGGGGCCTACATCTGTCTGCCATACATAAAAAAATTAAACAAGGACTACAAATGAATCACAGGGGGTGTGAAATTCTTTAAGAAGTGTTAAATGCTGAGTCGTGTTAAATCACAACCAAAGAAAGAGAGTCTCTACAGAATTAGTGCTTAATTAGGTCTTAATTAGCATAATTATGCATGCTAACAGTGTCTCGACAGAATAGCAGTTGTCAGGAGGGTTGAACCATCTGTAACGGCAGAGGATTAATACATCATCTTTTACATCCAACAACACTTTACCTCTTCTATCTTAAAGTGCTTTTCATTAATCAATTTTGCTTTTATAGGACAGGAAATTTGGCATTTTTCATTATGTGCCATTATCCCACTCCCTTTGCTGCTATAATAGTTCTAATTAGACCTCGAGTGTGTCTTCAAACACAAACACTTAAACAGAGACACACAGAGAAGTGCTCACAAACATCTGTGTTTAACTGCAGCAGTTTTTCCAGCTGATCGTAGTTAGCATGAGTGACAGGGACGAGTTTTGGTGAAGAGGTGAGAGACATGGGTGGGGAAGGACTGACATTGAGAAGAAAGCACATTGAGGAGGACGCCGGTAATCAATGAGAAGTCTTGAACTTAAGCGACCTTTTTCATGTTTGGTAATCAGCCAAGAGTACCTGTGTGACCTCTACAAGCTGAAGACGATGAAGAAAGAGGAGAAAGCACAAAGAGGAGACTATACTGAGTAGAGCAGGTGGTAAAGTTTAAATAAAATTATCTGGCTTTGTAATAATGATGAAAAGGTTATTCCCAGTGTTTCTTTATTATTTTTACATTGTCCAGTCAGAAAAACTTGAGTCTCAGATGTTTGCATTGAGGTTTTTCATCTGTATTAAAATAAGATATCTTCCTTTATATACAAAAGAGGAAACCTGTCTGAAGTCAGTTTTTTATTTTTCTGTTAAAACACTGAGACACATAAAGTAACCTATAAATCATCTCTGATGCAGTAAATACGTTAAAACCTCATGCGACTGATCCATTGTTTCCACCTTTAGATGCAGTCACTGCGGTTTCAAGAAATCTTTCTTAACAGCTGCAACTTTATAAAATACAAATATTTTAGATGAACAATGTTTGTAACCATGTTTTGCTTACATGCTTACAACCTGCTGCAGAAGAATTTGTCTGGGTGACGTGAAAAAGCAGCTTTGTCGCGATCAAAATATAAATATTAATGTTAAGCTTGTAGCTAACGTGACAAAATGTTAAGATGTTGCTAATTAATAGTGCTAGAGCCACACAATTTGAATTAACTTAAACGAAAAAAAAACAAAATCATGATTATATTTTTATTTCCATTTATTTAGATATGTAAAAAGTTATGAGTAAATTTACAGATAATGTGCAATTGGTGCACAAACAAGCGCATCAGATATGACTTTTGTGTCTGTCACATGTGCTTTACAAATACATGCTAGCACCTCCATTGTCCACATGTGCATGCACAGTAAAACCAGTTCAAATAAAATCCTGCAACTTCAATACAATCTGATAACTTTTTAAAAAGCAGGGCACAGAAATACCCTGTCAGGTTTAGCAGATCAGCTTTTCTACAACACTGATTCGCTATTTCTGTGATATGAAAATAGAGAACCACATCCACAGAAATGTTTTGCAAACCTCAATGTTACACATCTGAATGCTTTTCTGCTTCATTAACATGCAAATTAGCTAACAAATGATTATGATGTCTTTTCTTTTTGTGTTTCCAGCTCTTTCCCTTTTCCTATCTGAGAAATCAATGTGTTGATGGATAACAAGCATGGCACATCTCACCTTCCTCTTTAGGGAAGGGTGACAGAATCACTCCCAGTGCTGCCATTTCCATCTACCAGGCCTCCAACGCACGTGTCGAGGTGTGGTCAGGGCACATACACAACATAGCTGCAATCTATAAGAGCCCTGAGCCTTAGGCGACCTTGAGACACTCCACTTCTCCGGCCTTGCCAACAGCATAAGTGCATAGATTGTGTGCATCTATGTATATTTGTGTATTTTAATCATATATATTTCATGTCATAGCTGATGTAACTCTTTCTAAATGCAAAGATATAAATCTCATCGAGATGATGTACATCTTAATTCTCTTCATATGGTATATTAAGTGGGAGAACAACACTCGAACAAGGTCTCCCCCTCTCCATCTCACCCCTCTTCCCCATTCCTCTCCCAGGCCCACAGGGACATTAGCATTATCGATGAGCTCACCCCGTCACCTCAGACACAAGCTCTTAAAAGAGAATAATTTCATGCAAATGAGATATTGATGAGCTAATGATTAATTGGCTGCCTGACTGTGTTAATATGCAATAGCTGTCGTGTAATATGCATTTCTAATGACTCTGTCTCAGTGTGTTCAAACAAATGGGCGACTTTGATCATCGGGGTACTCAGAGGCTTTTCAGCATGTTAGCTTGGGGATAAAGCGTTGCCTGGAGGGGGGTTTGTGCAAACTACCATGGGAATGCAACCACAGAGAAAGAGGAAGTTTTTCTTTCAGTGCCTCTCTTTTTTTATTATTATAATATTGCACAATATTTCTCCAGTAAACCCATAACTACGACCTCAAACACTGACTTATTTACAACAAATCAACGTTATTCAGCCTTTATTCCCCAGTTTTATGCTGTATTTAAAAAAGATTCAATTTGGTTTGTAATTGTACATAACTTATAATAAGTGCAACTGAAAATAAAACTTTGAACTTTTAAAGGAGTGACTTCACATTTTGAGCAAATTTATTTGATGTTATATGTACGCCAACTTCAACTTCAAATTGGAGGAAACGCACAAAACACACAGCAATGCTGCTGCACAATAAATATAAACAGAAACGTTGTGTTCTCTATAAAAGATGTACATGTGGTGTGTGTATTCAGGTAGAAATATGGACTATATTTGAAGACTTTTCTCTGATTTATTATTGGCATATTTGCTTCTGTAAAGTGTAAAAGTATGTTATGTATTTCTTTTCTAACCATAACCAAGTTGTGTTTCAGCCCAAAGTAACTATGATATCACCAAGTTCTGTGGTAATGTATACACATCTTATTAAAAAAAAAGGGGCATCATGACAGTAACAACCATGATGTGAAATGGATGTAAGGTTTTTAAAACCCATCCATGTTATGTTTATGTTCCAATGCAGGGTGAAAGAGGCTGCAGCTTTCACCAGGTATAGGTGAGAGGCAGGATGTATCCAGGTGGCTCAGTAGGTGAAACTCATAGCTAAAAGCACAGTAATCGCTCTATTAGATCTTTCCTCCTTTCCCCAAAAATGCCCTGATGCTGAAACCCTTTTCCCTCATGCTGATTGTAGGTATGGTACTTCACAGCTGAGAATAATAATTTTAAGAGGAACAAACAACAGTGTGGTCATTTCAATTGGAGGTCTTATTTAATATTAAACTCAAATGCTTCAAATAAATGAATCCAGTATGTTTATACATACACTGTACAGACAATCCATTATTAAGAGGTATAGCCTGTTGTTGCTTGTTTTAAGGAGGGATTGTGCAAAATATCAACATATTTACATTAATTTCTTGATCTGTTCTAAGCACATCACTTGCTGTCCCTCCCTTCCATCCATCCATCCATCCATCCATCCATCCATCCATCCATCCATCCATCCATCCATCCATCCATCCATCCATCCATCTTCTACCGCTGTGTCCCTAACGGGGTCACGAGGGGGCTGGAGCCTATCCCAGCTGTCAGAGGCAGGGTACACCCTTGACATGTCACCAGTCTATCACAGGGCCAACACAGAGAGACAAACAACCATACACACTCACACACACTCCTATGGACAATTTAGAGTCTCCAATAAGCATATCCCCAAGGTGCATGTCTTTGGACTGTGAGATGAAGCCGGAAAACCCAGAGAGAACCCATGCTAACATGGGGAGAACATGCAAACTCCACACAGAAAGGTTCCAGGTTGGAGCTCCGCTCTGTCCCTCCCAGTTCACCTGAATTAAATAAACTATTCACTTGTGCCAGAGCTGGATTGAGTTGTTCATTGAAGAGCAAAAAGAAAAAAAAAACACAGGTGGCTGTAGCATTTTGAGTTGGCCGGTTTGTGTTTTGAAAGCTCTATATGTGTATTGAGGCTTTAACAGCTAAACAGAACAGCAGTGTTTCTGTACAAAACAAAGCAAACAACACACAGACACACTGCAACACATTTCTACTGAATCACAAATCGTAAAAGAGAATATTTATATGTTTTGAGATGAGATTATTCTATTAAACACCATACAATCTGGACTAAATCTGATCAAACTGTCCTTTTCTCCAAGTGTCCAATAAACCTGAAGGTTTAATGACATGGAGGTTTTACTATGTTCATTTTCAGTATGTCTAAAGTGAAGATTTCTAACTTTTTTATAACTACCGATGCAGTTGCTGGGCAAAATTATTCCAGGTCAATTTAGGGTAAGTGTGTGTATGTGTGCTTGTATGTGAGTAAGTAGCTATGAGTGAGTCTAATCAGACTGACTGCAGTTGGCCTTGGGGGCATGGATCTATCCAATTGCCATTCAGCCTCAGCACCTGTCTGTCCTTCTGTTTGTCGGAGGCAATCATAGAAATGGTCTGTATGCAAGGCACCAACTGCAATACAGTCAGCCAGAATTCAGGATTTGGTAATGTGGTTGATAGAGGACCTGGAGACGGATGGAGATACTGAACATGCAATGGAGCAGGCAGACCTGTGGCCAGACCTGTCAGCTCAGATCGGCCTGCTGACACCTGCAAGTGTGCACGAGAGTGTGTGTGTACAATAGAGTGTGTGCAGAGTGGCACTTGATGGCTGCCACTCAGACAACTAATCTGCCATCAGCTGAGTGACAGGAAACTGTGCTGTTGCCCTGTCCTGCTCATTTAATCATAAATTATCCAATGAAGTTTCATACATTGTTAGCTGTAAACAACTCAGGATTCTCAGCCAGTGTGTGTGTGTGTGTGTGTGTGTGTGTGTGTGTGTGTGTGTGTGTGCTGGAGTTGTGTACTAATGTCTTAAAGCTGCTGTTATTATGGTCAAATTTTCAGTGTTTAAGGAAGCTTATAAATGTTGATGTGTGTGCATGTGTCCCCGATCTAAGCAGGATTGTTGTGTATCTTTGTAATTGTTTGTAGGCCATGCATTTCTGACATCAGAATAAAATATTAATTGCCTGCATAGGAAGATCACCGGCCCAGGGATGGGGGAACAAAACATTCAGCTCTGTGTTTTTCTTTAATTTTATATGGAGTTATGATTGAGTCATTAAGATCATGGCTGTAATACTGTGATGTGTAACATGTGAAATATTAAGTTTGTTACTAGATTTCCATCACTTCTATACATTCTCATGTAATCTAGAGCTGTAATTTCCTTATATTGGATGTTTTATTGGATATACACACCAATAAAGACTGACTCTTCCAAGCCCACCTTGACAAGGACATTTAGAGGAAGTCAAGAGAGATATTTTCACTTTTTTTTCAGTGAGTAATTTTGTCACAGATTGGAAAGAAATAGAGGAATAGTTAGACTGATAAGCGATACAGATAAAGCCTGTACGAAAATGATACCAGAGCCAGTTGGGTCTTTTTTTATAAACTATTAATACTTCATCAAATGTATCTAATTTTATGGCTTAAGAAATCATTTGAAAACAAAAAGCAAACAAAACAAAAACTGTATTTCTGAAGTCAAAACAGAAGGAAATAACAGTTTCAAATGAGACACAAAACCAATGAGGAAGGCATCCTGCAACCAGTCAAGCTGCTTTACATTTAAATATCATTAAACAATCAGAATAACTAAACGTCACATGGCTGCTCAGTTTTTTCCACCCAACTTCATCTTTATTAAGGACTTTTCAAACTGGTAATCAAATGACCCGGTCATATACCCACACAGAGGCTCTTTGCTGGTGTTGTGAATAATATGGCAAATCAGGAATGCTGCTGGATAGACAAACAGCACACACATCTTCAGATCATCTGGAAACATCCACCGGTGTCCAGGTCTCGCCTCTCTTTTTAAAAATAAATGAAATTTTTAAGAAAAAAAGGAAAAAACCACAAAAGTCACAATTTCTCATGCAAGATCAATCGTGCTAAAGATGAATGCTAAGGAAATGCATGTGCTTGTGTGTGATAAAGTAAGCGCTTGATACACCGCTGAATGTCCATGTGCTGGTCAGGCCTGATCAAGGTAAAGATCCATTATGTTAGTATGCAAATCTCTGCATATTAAGGTCATTGATCAGGGTGAGGGGGGCATTTTAATGTGTGGAGATGCTGATGAGGAGGGAAGGGTTGGCGTGACCTGTTTGGTTCTAACTCAATACTGTGTCACATTAGAGCACGACTCAATCACTTCCCATCCTGAGAAGCACAGGTAATATTGTCACTTCCTGTTGGACCTGAGAGCAACACAAGATGACTGTGACCTTTACAAACCTATAGAGAACCAACCCCATATAACCCAGTGTTTTCACTTAACTGGGACCAGAGCAAATTTTACTAAGAGTTACAGTACATGAGCCCTGGAAAGTTTTAATCACTAAGGTTATCCATTTTTCAGATTTTTCTTGAAAAAATGTTTTTTTTATTGTTTCAACTTTTATTAAAGTGAATGACTTCCCTGCACATGGGTGTTCTAAGCAGCAGTGCATGTTTACATCTTTAGTGTGCCTGTGATCCATACTAATTTACAGCTTTATTATCTCGTATAGATTTGCCTAAATTAATTAAAAAACATAACTCAGAAATGCACATATCTATGACATATTACAATTGATTTTGTTATGTCAGAAAGAAGTGTGTCAAGGCACAGACCAACAAGTACGCACAGGTGCAGCAGCCTCTGTGGTTTTTTAAACATACAAAGATTAGAACCACCAGTTGATTTAATGGATCAGGTTTCCCAGGCAAACAGAGTAACTGAGGGTTGGTAAGGTAGTGGAGTAACAGAACAAAAAAAACATCACCTGAATGACTTATTCAAGCAAACAACAATGCTACTGTTTGGCTGCAATTCCAAATAATTCCAAAAGCATGTATGTTTGAAGAGATTCAGCTTTTTCATTTTAATAAAATCCTACGATGATCAAACATGCTGGCGACATTATCGGCTGCAGAAAACTACTGTTACTGTTATTCCTAACTGGAAGGTATAAATACTTATATTAGATGGATCTCAGTAATATTTTTTACAATATTTTCATTTTCAGATGAGTTTGTAATATAAAGAATAAAAAGGTAGCAGTACTTTCTACATTGGAAAGATTTCAGTATAAACATTAAATGTTTATTTCCTCAGCTGTGAGATCACTAAGCTTTAAAAACTTTTTTTTAAGGGTTTGGCTGCACGATCAATATTTATCTGTTGATCATTTAAATCTCCTTCTGGTCTTGTAGTATTTTACAGTGTTGTGGCATCAGAAACAAAACAATGCTGCTTCTTTTATGGTGTAATATTGGTTTAACACAGAACGCACATCACCTGTCAATCCTGAAGTCTCAACACTGATGGTGCTTTTTATGCTGTTAAAATTACAGAAGGGAACAAAATTATTCTGGATAATAGTTTTGCAGTGAAGAAATGTACATTTATACAAGTTAATCTATGTAAAAATGTGGATTATCCAATACTAAGCTGTTAATTACAGGATAATTCCACTAACCTTACATCTGTTTAATTTTTTTTATCATTATTATTAAAATACTTCAGTGTAACATGACTAATAATGGAGGGAAACAACACAATACACAAAAAGCTGTTTAAAGAAAGAAATAAAATAGGGAAATCACTTAACACTTTCACCAGAAAGCTAAAATTAAACGTCTGCGCTTTTGTTTTGAAAGTGTTATTTGTAAATCCTTCATCTTACACAATAAAAACATTGGTGAATTTCAGATTGAAAATATTCATAAAGGAAAAAGTTGAAAACATTATTATTTTCTTCATGTATATATTACTAATCCACTTCAAACTGTAGAAGAATAGGCTCCATGATGTTAAAAAGCCTATTTGACAGCATTTTACACTATAATCAGTTCATAATACAACTTAAAATGGTTCAATCAATAATCATGCATTAGTATTATACGTTCATGTGTTTATTAGGATTTTAAAAAAATAAAATCCTTCAATCTTAATAATAGTTTATAAAATGATTTACATCTCACTGACTCATGGACCTTTAATGCAAGAGCCTACAAAACATTTCTGGGATGTGATGGTGAAAAATGTCACCTTTGTCGTTCACTGATTCACAATCCCCTAACAGACACAGGTCGCTCACTTACCAATATTTTCCTACTGGAAAATGTTAGAAAGATAAATGACAAGGATCCCAAATCTGGGACAGTAACCAGGAGTTACTGATGGGGCAAAAAGTCACTGAGGACAGAGAATCTTATAGTACGTACAGTATGTACACTATGTCAGAACCCATTGTGAGTGAGAGGCGTGTGTGCGTGCATGCGTCTGTGTGCATGTGTGAAGCTATACCATCTGCAATAACAAGACCTGACAGCTCCCACACCCCTCAGTGCAGTGTGTGTCTATGGGCTCATTCAGAGTGACAGTGTAGATTAGGGGTGTAATCCTTGCAGAGCTACAGGAGGATCTATCAGTACCCAGAGCTGCACACACACACACACACACATACACATTTATGACTCTGGAAATTAATTGAAATGTTAATGGAGATGAAGGCTCAGTTCTTAATGGCTTGGCACTGGATTAAGACCACATAATTTATGAAAGGATATTAAATCAGGATTTGGGGTGATCCTGATTGTAGAAAAGGTTTGCAGTGTGCAGGCGGGTCGTAGATGGGAGCTGATCGTTACCACACACCACCCATAACTGATGATGCGCTTGCTTTTTGTTACCAGGTCATGTTAACAGCTTGAATGGGATAATTATGTACAATATGTACTCAAAGAAAGTTCACTGTATTTGTCTTTTTTTTACCACAAAATGAAACATCTGAGGTGGCAGAAAAATAAAAGCAGTGTTTTGAGTTTTCCCGGATGTGTCGAGGAAAAACACTTAGAGGGAGACTTTGATCTTAGTTTTAATTAGCCCCGATCCCCCCTCTAGTATTCCTCTTTTCTGTATTTGCAAGAAAGAGTATGAACAATGCTCAAACGAAGCCA
Source organism: Kiunga ballochi (assembly GCA_037177335.1). Lineage (NCBI taxonomy): Eukaryota > Metazoa > Chordata > Actinopteri > Atheriniformes > Pseudomugilidae > Kiunga > Kiunga ballochi. Next base: position 20,675,095 of record JBAMIG010000010.1, read on the forward strand.
CTTCTGTTGATATCAGCGTTTTACTTAACTTTCCCCTCTTAACTTGTTTTTTTTACACTTCTCAAAGCGTACCATCTTTCTTTCAAAATGTCACCAGAAACAGCAAAGAAGGAAGAAAAGGATTAAACCGGTGCTTTGCTCCATGTCCATCCCATCATTCTGTCTGTAAGATGTGTTCACCCTACCATGCACATGATAAATTCATCATGTGGATGTTTTTAAATCAATATTAATTTCAGGCCTTTTATGATGGTAAATCAATAGCAGCATCACTAAGAGGCTCCTTTGCATGTTGAGCACCTTGCCAGTGAATGGAGATATGATGAGAGGTGAGAGAGCGTCCATGGTGGTGCCAGCGGGGAGGCCCAAACTCACTCATTATCTCCCCTCAATTAGACCTTCTCGCTTCGCCACCTTAGGCCTCCACACACTGTGTGTGCATGTGTACGTGCGTGTGTTTCCATGTGCATTTCACCCTGCTGAGTTCATCATGCTAACATCTCAGGACCGTTTCCACTGAAAATCTCTCTCACTGATCAGTGAGGCATAATTTAAAAGACCAGTGTGTGTGTGTGTATGTTGTGATGTCAAAGGTTTTTGGAGTATTATATCATTCAGGAGAGACAAAAAAAAGAGAAACAAAACACCTGGTCTTTTTTTTTAATACAGAGATTTTAAAGATTCTTTCAGCAGCAAATCATTTGCTTTGTACCCCTGAGGATGAGCTGTGGCGTCCATACGATGGAATAAAGTCTGGGGTTCTTGCCAGTTGTTCCATTACAACACATTTATCTCTCTGTATGTCGTCAAAGGCTTTTATTTTCTTTCAATAAAGAAACTAGAAGAAAAAAGGTGGCCTCATAAAAGTGAGAAAAAAGATGACAAACTACATTTCCCTTTTTACAAACAAAGAATTCTGCATTTAGATGAATAGCTTGAAGCCAGTTCTGTTTAACATGTGTTACTAAGCTCAATTTATTTCCCCCTTGAACAAAAAAGCAGTGAAATGTAGTTTTGTTATTATTGCTAACTTATTAAAGCCTGACACAGTAAAGAGCCTCTACATTAGGGATAATCAGGGTTGGGAGGTAACGGATTACATGTAACGCCGTTACGTATTTAAAATACAAAATAAGAGTGAATGTATTCCG
>JBAMIG010000010.1:20676289-20699312 GCA_037177335.1 Kiunga ballochi
TTACAGATTACATTTTTTGACATGTAATCAGTAATCTGTAACGGAATACATTTTAAAAGTAACCCTCCCAACACTGGGGATAATTGATGCTTTGTCTCATCCACACCTATCGGTTCTTTATGAATGTTTCATTTTGTCTCTCATACTCTTCCCTGTGACTTCTTTGTTTCTTTCTGCACAGTTTTCAGGCCATTCAGCCTCTTTTTCCCTCCAGCTGTGCCTCAGACCGGCACACTACCAGCTTCATTGCAGCTAATCGCTTCACAAAAGTTCTGTCCTTCCTCCATTTATGTGTTCGTTTGCATGGTTTCACTAGATATTTGTCTCTATATTATTGTCTCAAACCGCCGTTCCTCAAAACAACCACAGTGTGTCTTTTAATTTATAGCCCTTGTACTAAATATTTATCCAAATATAACTCTTTTGTTACACAAAATAAATGCTGCAATCAAAAACTTTTATTAAAACAGTCACACTGAGAGTTATTACAATATACATCCTCTGCGTAGGTGGTGCATGAATCTACCTTGTGGAGGCCTTGTGGTTCAGTTTTTAGGCTGAGGGTCAGTAGCACAGCAAAGAGAATCCAATCTAACATTTATGAGGCCTGTGTGAGTCTCTGGTCTCTTGTCTCAAAATGCAGGTTATAATAGAGGAGAAGGTACACATACGGCTTTTAGAGCACTTGACAGCATATTCCCAGACCTTCATTACAACATGTACCAAACCAAGGAAACATATACACACAGAAACTCAGGGGGAATACCAAGGACACTGAGCTGAGCTCTAATAAACTAATTTAAGTCTGTCAGTCTGCGCATTGTTGTGAAAGCTGGAAGTCAGTTTGTGGGACAGACAGTTTACAAAAAGCAGTGAGAGACCATCAGGAGACCAAAAAAGAGGGAAGGCAAAGAATGGAAAGTGAGTGCAGTGTACACAAGTGAGCAAAATGAAGAGGGGCTGCAAAATTTTTGTCTCCCCCATCAGTAGTCCAGTTCCATATCCCCCGGTGTGCCTTCGTCTACCCCCCAGAGGGCTTGTTGTTTAGGGTTGCAGAGCCACCTAAGCCTTGATGAATTTCTCCCCGTCAACAAATTAAGAGTTGCTATTGTTACTGTGACAACAAGGCATCGCGGTCGCCGTGGGGAGCACCATGGAGACCAGTGACAGAACTCCAGAATTCTCCTAATCATCCCCAGCTGTCAGGAAGCACCTGGCCTGACACCTCTGCTTAAAACCTGTCTCCCAGGCATAAGATAATTACAAGTGCCAGCAGAGGAAGAGAGAGGAGGTAGGGAGGAAGAGAGCTGGGATAGAGAGAAACCTTTCTTGGTGAAAATGGAGTGGAGAAGCTTTTCTAGACAAGTTGCCATTGAAGTAGTGGAAGTGTTCAAAGAAAGAAGTGGAGTTGAGAGTGGGGAGGTGTCTGGGGTGTCTCCCCTCTTTCCTACAGAGAAGGGCTGGGAGGGGGTCCCTAGATAGTGCTGTGGGGGACAGGTGAGGGACGGAGCTGTCACTGGGCCCACATTCACACAGATTTAGAAGACAGGAACTGTTTGACTGGCCATGTACAAATGCTCCATGGATTGCACCAGATTGTAAGAGTAAGATTGTTGAGAGTGCCCCCTTTTTGTCATTAATGCTAAAGAAAAGTTATACGAAAGTTAAGGAGACTGGTCTGCTGTAGGTACAGTTTCAGGGGTAAATAGAGTAATGGCTTGGAGAAGTGTGCACAGAGCTTACAAAACAAAAACGTTAGTGCTGACATGCCAAGCTGCCTCTGTGTTTCTGACTAAAAGAAAAGAAACACAACACTCATGTCACAAAAACCCTCTCTCTAACCAGTCTGATTGCTAAGTGAGAGAATACTTGCCAAATCAAAAGTACTGAGCCGCTGAGGAGGAGCAACACTTGCATTTCGTCCACACTCACACACATGCTTGCGTTTCATTACAACCTCTCATTTCTCTAGCAGCAGGGCCTTCTTTCAGAATATCCCAGCCACAGGGGGCTAAATTATTCAAATACTCTAATTCTTCTCCTCTTCTTTCCACCCGCCCTCTCTCTTTCCAGCACTCTGCCACTCATAATTTGTCTTTTCATTGTTGCCAATTTAGAGGCAATCCCTCCCATTAATGATGCCAACTGTTCTAAATGGTGTCGGAGCTGAGTGAACGAAGGAGGAGGAGGAGGAGGGAGATGTCAGCGAAAGGAAAGCCGTGCACGTGTGGCAAGGACAATGCTCGGGATTTTACAAGCTGCTGTGCAGATATAAATGGATGATATACTGACTTTCACTCATCCTTTTCTCCTGCCCTCCCACATGCTACGATTGTTAAACAGGCTTTGTTTTATTAACTGTTTAAATGTACATATGTGGCTTTATTTGCTTGTCACAAGTAAGCATATTTTGGGAGATTATGAAATATACCTACATCTGTTTCCTGTGCAGCTTCCCTTTCTGATGCATAAAACTCAGGAATTTATTTTCCCCACGAATCAATTAGATCATATTTTTTATGACTGTGCCTTCGTATAGGCAAGTAGCGAGTTATCTAAAATCCACTTCCCTTTTGTATTGACCGAATGAAAAGTACAATAAAGCTGAATGCATCAGCAGGGACATTGATGATACAGCAAAATGGCACTTAGAATATTGTTATTGTTCTTTTATGTGCTCTCAAGAGAGCTGCTACACCTTCACATATACAGAAAATCACATTTGTACCATGAATATTTAAGATTGAGAAATATGTTATCTACTCGTATCAACTGCCATTATGAAAAGAGAAATAATGTCAATATTTAATCATTGAAAAAGTATGCGAAAGCACCAACTCTGCCATGTCTCCACGCTGAATCTGCATGTTTATATTCTAGAAAAATGTATAGGAAGCAGAAAGTCTCTGTTTTTTTAACCCAATGTGTCTTTACAATCCAGAAACAGGGCTGAGTTTGTTACAGCAGGGTCCTGAGATTAGCTTTATATCTATTTACACATTTTTACACCTCTTTTCTGACCTTGTCTAAATAAATTAAAATGTTAGTGAATAAATTACTTGTCGGCTGAAGGATGATGGATCAATGTGGGAAGATCATTAATGATCATTAATTTCTATGTTACCTTTACAACATTAATCTGTAGCATATTTACTTTTATACAAATTCCACATAAACCAATCTCCAGTTTGTTATAGTGTGGAATTTCCACATCTATTATTACATTCTAGTATGCATATAATGTGTTTTCTATACGCAGAACATTTTAGAGGCAAAGTTAATTATGCTCATGCCTCATCAGGGATGATTAGAATCATAGGTAAATGACGAGTGAAGATGTAGACACAAAAAGACATGTGGGACAACAAGAGGCAGACAGGGAGGAAGGGAGCAGAAAAAATATTGATTAGTATGAGAAAGAAGGGTAAGAGACTGTGGGTAAGCTGTGTGATGGAACTGCGCTGCTATCTTAAATGAGGAATCCCTTATGAAGGTCTGGATTAACCAAATTTAATCCCTCATCAAACAGACAATAACAGCGCAGCCTAATCCCCCCCCAATTCTCAGATTAGCAGCGCTCCTGCTCTCGTCTCGGCAGCGCGGTAGAGGCCGGTGCCGGCCCGTTGAGCTCCCCTCCACAATGACCTCTGTATGAGAGCAAGCTTACAAACTGCAAGACTGAAGCTTCAATAAAACAGCTGCTGGTCAACAAAGTTTCCCCAGATTACCAGTTGTACAGAGGCATTCGCAGCACATGTATACAAAGACATTTATGAGCTATATTTACCTAAGATTTAGTCGCAAAAGTCTTTCATGAAAAAAACATGAAAAGCATGAAATTCAAAGAGGAAAGCTCATAGAAAGAGCTTAGATTCAAGTGACTTTAAGGACCTTGATTGTACTACAAAACCTGTAATTAGAGGTTGAGATATGGGGATGTAATTACCTCCAAGAGTTAGAACCCTGGAGTACACAAATATGTTCATCAAGCAAATAAAGGATTACTGTGTTATGTGCTCACTTCACTCCTTAACCCATCTGATTCATCAGGGAAATGCAAAGCACAACATGAGGCAAGAGGCTCAGTGAGACAGAGAGAAAGTGTGAAAATAGGAACAGAGAGAACGCCACCGGACCAAAACTGCTGACACTCGCTTTTCTGCGCTGTAGCAGGATGAGTCGTTTCTTTAGATAAAACATAAATAGGCAAATACTCATTGGGAATACATGTTTAGCTGAGAAACATTTGTGTTTTCTTTACTTTATTTACTTTTACATTTGTGCAGCATTATTTCAGAGCAACTTTGTCATTTTGAATTATCGACTCAAATATTTCATCACAGATTCCTTAAATGTTTCGTCTTTGTGACAATTTTACAAAGATTATTTGTATGAAGGAGTATTAATACAAAACTGTGGCTCAAGTAAAGTATTGACATTTCTGCTGATAAAGTCAACCACAACAAGGTTGGGTATACTCTTGATTTTTTTGATACAAACCTTTGTTGACTTCTGCAGCATTGTGCAAATGCTGAGCTTTACTTTCGTGCTTAATTAAGGTAATTGTGATTGAAGTGTGGCCTGTTTTAATGCTGCCTTGAGGCAAAGAGAGGTTGTGTTTTTGCAGTGCTGGTTTGATAGTTGAATTGGTGGAGGTATGCAAACCTGAAGCCCTTCGGGCAGAAGGAGACAGTTCTTGTGATGTCTGCTGACCTGTGGAGACTACGCTTGTTCAGTTCAACGGATACAAACACATGCATCTGTTGACAAACCTGTATTCCCGAGTGAAGTGAAGATGGGTCATGGCTGCACAATAAAAACTGATACCAAAATGTAGAAACACAGACATACAAGTCTGCAAACTCTAAATATTAGTGCTATACAGAAGCACTTTAAAATGCTTGTTGCAGGACTGGAAATTGTTTTAGATTGCAGCTGTTAAAAGAAGTGGAAAAAGCTATATCTATAAAGCAAAAATGTTTTTGTTCTTTGCAGCACAAATATGCTGCAGTAGTCCTCTAAGGATGGTCTGCAGTTCACAGTAAAAGCACTTTGCAACATGTCACTGTAAAGTCTTACCTGTTCAGGAGCTAAGAAAAGGAGGAATGCGAATAAAAACTCTGCTTGTTCTGAGGCTGTCGATGATGTAACATTGCACTTAAATGAATAAAATAAGATGCTCGGAGTCTCTTATTTATTAAAAAAAATGTTATTTTATTTTATATATTCCCTAAAGGTGAATTTTCCATAGCGATGAAGCCCTTTTGAATCTGAAGATGAATTCATTTGACTGTCATGGCAACTTGTCAATAAGTTGCAAATTTGAGCTTAAAACACCACAGTTTTTCTTTATGTCTTTGAAACGATGGCTTTCTACTCCTGTGATGTTTAGAGGCAATTTCAGGCTTTTGATAGACATTGATGGAGATCTTTGTAAAAGGTTTGTGTTTCCCATTAAGAAATACAATCCCACTTTGCTGAAAAACTACGTCCGTAATGCATGAAGACCAACATATAGACTATAAACCAAAACAATCGTTTATTCAACCTCCAGCCAATCATAGAGTGTGACATCATGGACATGTGCAGGACTCCTAGCAGATCCAGATACCCGAGCAGATCCAGTACCTACAACGGCAGTGGTATTTAATCTAACAAGAGCTGCAGGTATGGGTCCAGTTCACTTGTGGGAAAATGTATCCAGCAAATGAAATTCACCACCTCAACGGATGTCCAGGAAATCAGAGTGTAATGTCTGGTTTGGCAGCTGGACGAGTCCCGTATGTGTAGGAGCATCAACGTGGTTTAAGATCAAAAGAATCAAGAAGTGTCAGGAAGTCTGCTGCCAAGTGACAGAAAGGAGAGTCAATATGGCTGCTGAAACCTCAAAGTATCATCACATTAGTTGCAGTGCTGCATTGTGATGATACAGGTGATGGACTGTGGAGCAAGGTATTATGCCGGGTGTTAAAATCTGTATACGTACAGCTAGCTGCCCAGAGTCCACAACCAGATGGGCTGCATATCAATCACTGACACTGTAGAAATCCACACCAGGACCCAGGAGGGAATGCTTCAGAGACAGCACTCCATCCCTGCAGCCAGCAGTACCCGCTGTTCGGTGGGCAGCTGGGTAGCTACTAGCAGCATACAGTAATCCAGTGCATCTTTTAAAATAGCACTTTGATTTGTGATATTACCAAGAGTATGCCATTTAACTCTGCACTAATTATGCAGAAATAGAAAAGTGATAGTTAGGGTTTTTTGTTTTTATTAGAGTGTCGATGGTTCAATCGCCCAACTTTCCCAGTCACCATTGTCAATTACCTACACACACGCTCTGTTATGAGCTGTGCAGGAATGAGAATGGTGCTGTAGGTGTCTGTGTGGTTCCTTTGGAGCTGAACCAGAGCAGTAGTTCAAGCGGGTAAATGTTGTACTGCTGCCAAAAACAGTAAAGCAGCCCCCACTGATAACCGTTATTAATATTTAACTGTCTACCATTAAAGTTTAAGGTGGTGGAGAAGAAACTGGAACTTGTCAGGGGGGAATGGGGGGCCCTGGACACACAGTACTGTAAACACAGTGACAGTGTTACAGCTTGGATTTAGCTACTAGTAATAGTGCACAAGGCCACAACATGACACTTGTGCAAGTTGAAGCATTGTTGGTTCCCAGCATTAACGAAGTGCATCCTTTACAAGGCAAATGAACACATGCTGTGTGCACAGGTCATGTTCTGAGGATGCATTTCTTTCCTGCTGATTGTCATATTTACTGTCATCAGTCAGTGTTGTAGAAATTCTTGGTGTAATTTCCTGAGCCATAAAACTTCCTATACATTTACTTTTATTTGTTGCTGTAAACCTGCACTAGAAAACAAATAAAAATGCCATATGGTTTATTGTGCTTTATATTCATTGCGCACTTATGAATGCATGAGTTTATATATAACACATCAGAAAATGTAACAAGTTTGTTTCACATATGTACCTTTTTTTCTCGCTCTTTTGATGCCCATGAATCCAATGAATCCATCCTTTCAAATTTAATTGAATTTAAAGATTAACTTTATACAACAATGGAAAAACCTAAGCTAAAGCTTCTCACCATGGTACTACAACCTCTTTTCAGTATGTTTCACCTTGAAAGACCCCAGAGCATGACCTCCTCGTGACATTTTGAGGTAAACAAATCAAACCAAGGTGAAAACAAGGGGGGTGGGAAAGCAGTGTGAGATTCAGCGTTGTTCCAACTCTCTCATGAAGAGGTACTATAAAAGAATAGGCTGGCTGGCTAAAAGTGAGCATGAAAAATACCCCACCTCCACGTTGACCCATATCATCCATTATGTGAGGTGATTATGAGAATAGAACTGCCTTATGGGTAGCCACAGTTCGGGGAAACAATAGCTCACTGTCAGACTGTGTTTTAACTGTAGGATGACCAGCTTTTATTACGGTTTGATTATTGAAGCCTCACGGAAGTCCCGGCTGCCATTTTTATCGAGATGCTTCTCTGACCTGCGAAATCATTCAATGACCTGCTTCAGTTTATATTGGGAAAAATGAACCAACAATTTCACCACACAGATATTTTCTAAAAGGTCACGGCCACAGTGAAAGCACAGCTGGCAGGGTTTGTGACAGATATGGCCGGCACGTGATACTGGATCATTCGCTGGTTTCTTTCTCCCTCATACAAAGAAAAAGAGAGCTTGAAATAAAAGGTGTGTATTCTCCTGCACTGCTTCATGTCACAGTGCTTCTCATACATAATGCATTCATGCAAATGACAATAAAATAACAGGAGAACCTAAATCTTTGCCAAAATTAGTCTTTTAATGAAATTCCCATGAATGCAAATGCAGGCCAGGTTCCAGCATGATTCTGCTCAGGAATTAAACTAAGTTGGCCTGCTTTATCTTAATAGCTGATCTCAGCCCAGTGGGGCCGGTATTAAGTCTGTCGGTCGCAGCACAGCGCTCAACGCAATCACAGCTTTGCCTCCTCTAGCGTGGCCTACTCCTGTGACCAGACCAGAATTAACATGTGTGTGGACACGCACACGCACAAACTCACACACACACACACACACACGCCTCAGTGGATCCAAATATGACGTTTCCTCATTGATATTGTGAATGCAATTATAGTGAGTTGATTACTAAGGCAGATTTGCTATGGAATCCTTGAATGTTCACATAATAAAAGTAAATATTTAAGGTGTAACAATCATACATTTCTATTGACACAAACATTTTAAAAAAAATTTATCAGAGTTAAAATGTTTTTTTTTTTACTTAATTTCTTAAAACTTTTAAATAAACTGATAAACTATATGTTTTTTTTAAAGATCAGCATTTAAGGTGTATTAATGATGAGTGAGTTGATATGCAATGCACTTTTTTTCTTAACATATCACCTGTCAGAAGAGGAGTCCTTGCAGCTAGTCATGACTTCATTAATATGCCACCTGGATTAGGACAGATTAGAACACTGAAATATAAAGATTAATGTCTATCTTATTAAGAAATAATATATGATCAGAGCTTGTGGTCTGTGATAAAATGCTTTACTGTAGGTATATGTTTAGTACTCCAGTAGCGCCTGTAGTGCTTTTCTTGTGACTCTTATTCACCGGTATAGTGATTCACTGCATTTTCACTTTGTGCATCCATCCTTCTGATCAAACTGAGAGTATATGTGCTCCGAATTGAAGTGCCACAATGATTTTTCCTGTCAAGAACCATTGTGTGTTTGGTATATAGCTTCCTGTGTTGAAGAAAAACCACCGCTCCCGTCTTTCAATTCTAGCACAAAGTGACTCGGAGTTACTGCCAGTGATAACTAGTAATTACATCCATTTAAAATGTGCATTATTTTACCCCTGCATTAAATAAACTAGTGAGGCAGAAAATTGTCCAGTTTTATCCTCTCTCTTATAAACACTTTTTTTTTTTCAAAAGGAAGCACTTATTTTTTACACGTTTCATCCATGAGTGAGGCTAAACATTCTTGAGGAGTTTTCAAGTTAATTGTTACTGTCACAGACAGACAGAAGAAGCCAGGCATTCAGGGGGACTGACACACACTCTGTCACAGTAAAGTAAACCGGGTCAAAATTAATCTCTCCGGTTCACTACAGTGACTCTTTCCCTGAGCCGCTGAACTCCGATAGAGGATTCATCTTTCAGACCTGGGGCATTTTGACAAAAAAGGTCTTATTTTCACCACTTCACAAAGAGGACGTGATTTCCTGGTTGGAAATGTATTTGAATGGACATGTGCTGTCTATTCACCAAGAGAACTTTCTCTTAATACCAGTCTGGTTCTGTCCTTATATGTGTGGACTCATTGTATGCATGTGGCACAAAGAGTGATAGGAGTCTTTAGAAAAGAGCGAAGCTTTCCACAGATTAGACTCCATTAGCATTTAAGGTACTGTCATAAATTCCTCCCCAAGTGGAGGGAAAAGGCAGGAAAATGAAGTAGGATTAATAGGGCCCAAGTCTGACCGATAGTGGGGATTGGGAGGCTGGGTCACCTTGGAATAGAGGGGCAGAGCCACAAATATGCAATGGCAAGACTAGTAGAGGTAAAGGTAAGAGGGACTTGGATATTCAGGACTGACATATGAAATGTTCTCTACAACTGAAAGATGATAAAGAGAAGAATAAGTGCAAAAGGTAAAAGGTAAAAGACAAAGATATGAGCTTAGAGTGCAAAGGAACATGGACATAGTTGGTTAGGTCTCTAACCTTCACTGCACCTGACCTCCACACAGGTAATGGGGTGGATGTAACGAGACAGATAGCCACTGAGTGGAAGGACAAAGGTGGGAGTGGATGGGTGTAAAAGTACACCTGGTCAATGATTAACACAATCCTAAATTGATTTATTTTACAAATGAAACACTCTTAACTTCAAAATGTTTACAACAAGACCAGAGAATTACAAAGATTTACTAAATACATATTTCCAGTCTGTAATTATTTGACAGATGCTTTTATCCAAAGAGGCTTCCATACAACAAGCAGTGATTTTAACCATAGTTTTTAATCTAACGTGCATGTGTGTTTTAAATCTTTTGTCTTGATCTGGAAAAAACTTTTGACACTGTTGATCGAACAGTGACAGCTATCGCGAGTATTCATTGCTTAACAGCCTTACCATCACAGCCAAACTGGAACAGGCTGTGATGGTAAGGGTGGTTATGGTGGTGGGGGGTCAGAGGACATGTTTAAGGAATAAGAGTCTTAATTTTTCTACACATAAAACTTGGACTTTATGTGGGTTTATTATGAATAAGGCAGCTTTACATAACTTGTTTGGATATGGCACATGAGGACAGTTCTAGATAAGCTCGAGATTTGTCCCGTTGAAAAATGCCAACAATTATATTTTTCATCAGATTTCTGTCACTCAACATAAAACACAATAATGTTTCTTGTTTCTTTAATTTTATTCTCTTATTTAAACTACATAAAATCAGCTTAATTTTTTATCCACAAAAATCAAAAATTTTCTTATTTGCTCTCATTTAAATGAATTATTCTTCTAAATCACAGTAATACATCAGGTAGTTGAAAGATGTACTGCAGGTCTTTTTTCAGTGACACACCTCCATTCGACAACCGTCTCTGGCCTTCTACATGTACTGTAAGCTCCCTCTGTCTTATCTTATTCCTGTCTTATCACTTGCTCTTCTTTTACTTTATAATTTACTCTTTTGTTTTGGAAATGTCTCATTGCAATACTTTGCTGAATCAACCACTGCACACTCTAATATAATGTATGTATATCTGCTTGCTAGCATGTGATGCGGCACATAAAATAAACTGCTGTAACATCACATGGTGTAGCAAAAGAAAAAGTTGTGCAGTGTGTGCTTTTCATCAGGACACTGCTCATCCCTGTGCCGTTAAACAAATCCAGAGTTTTAAGGTAGTGCATCTTTGAGGAATAATGGATCAATTTCTTCTTTCTTTTCTGCTTTTACAAACAAACAAAATGTGGAAAACTTAAAACTTTTTTGTCAAAAAAGAGGATTCAGCATTTTTCTTGCAAAAAGTTAAGAAATGCAGGTCCTCAGCGTCAAGATGCTGCAGGACAATGTCGGTGCCAGGAATGTACATAATAAACGTCACTTAATTACACAGTGTTATGGCTGTATGGTCACTTCTTTTGGAAATTTGTTACTTTAATCATTGGGATAAAAATAAAGAACTTGGATTAAATTAAACTTTTTAAACTTTTACTACCAAAATGGTTTGCAGGATATTTCAGTGAGATATATCCTGCTGTAAGCAACTGTATAGTATTGTGATAACTGCAGTCAGATATACAAATAAATCTAAGGTCATAAAGTCTTTCAAAACACTTCTTTTCACATTTCTTTGTTGAATGTTTTTAGCTCAGTCATGCTTTCTTTAACATTGCAAAATAATCTCCGTTATAGCAGCGATGATGCTAGTGAATAAATTTCTCTTACTGTCACAGATGTGTGTGGGATGCCTGCTTGATGAGGACTTAATGGTTTTAGTTCTTTACTTTTTTTTTTTTTTGATAATTTGTGCCAAAATATTCAGGAGTTTAACCGAGACGAGTTTGGGTTTGTTTAATTTCTGCAAAAATCTAAATGTTTTTGTGTTTTCAAATATCTAAATAAATTATTCATCGTTAGCTGCTTTCCAACCATTTACAATCCCTTAACAATTTGTTGTTCTACATCTGGGCTCATGGCTACTCCCCATCTCATATTGGCTTTGCTTTTATCTCTTCTTTTATCACTTATCCAATGGGTTACACACAGAGATCTGGACAGGCTATGATTAAACTTTATTTAAGGTGTCCAAGTTACTGTTTAGTGCTGCAACTAAAGCCGCAATTAGATCCAGAGCTGATTCACTGGCTTTCAGCAGATCTGTAACAAACTTTCTCCATCCTCTGATCTGCAGTTTGAATTGACTTTCAGCCAGTCAAGGAGGTAAGGGTGAATGTCTGCCTTTATACAGCTTAACTCCCAACCTCTTACAGTAGCAGAGACAAGGTGACTTACAGGTAATCTATAAGAATAAGGAGCCAGGCAGGCGCCCTGGGCTTTTATTAGATCTCCAATACTTCCCGGCCCCGGCCCCAGTCCCAGCCTCGGCCCCAGATTGGCACTTGCTGGCTGTATCTGGAGAGGGGCTGCGTCGCAAACCACTATAGACAGCCACTATGACATCCATCTGAAAACCACCTTTTCTTTAACAGGGCAGCAGAGGATAGAAGATGGCAGTGTCCCCTCGCACTCAAATGGGAAGAAAGTGAGAGAGGAAGAAAGGTAGAGAAAGAGTAGAGGGGTCTATCCGTCAGAGCTTAAGGAGTTTTCTAACAGTACATTGACCTTGAGTGTTTGCCATTGATTTCCAGTAACACCTCCCAAACAGCGTTGCGAACCCCGTGGAGCACCGCAGGACCCTGATTGGGAACAGATTTCCCAAATTCCGATAGCGTGCCACCTGCCCAGAATGATGGATAGTCCTCCTGTATCCCATCAATCCTCACCTGCTGCCGAGTAGGTGACACCTGGGCCAGATTTATCATCATATACGACGCCGAGCTGAGCAGCCAATCAGAGAGGGGCATACTAAAACGAGGCCCCTCCCCCCCGGAGGGCTCCATTATGTTTGAAAACAGATTTATTCCTGCAAAGTGACAAGAGGAGGAGAAATGGAAATGGAGAGGAAGAAGAGAAGAGGAAAGGGCAGATGACTCTCTGAGATAAACAGAGGGTAAAGTGAATGATGTTCTGAGGGCATATATTCATTTTAATGTGTGACATCAAGAAAGTTGTGGCAATCACAAGAGATATATGGGAAAGACAGTTTAGCAAATAAATAAGAATTTGTGCCTTATACTAATGCTAAATATATTTGTATAACATTCTACCCCTATTTTAGTAAACTGACCTGTAAAATAGATGTAATGCATCTTTAAAGATTGCCGCATATATATAATATATATATATATTTGTATGTGTGTGTGTGTGTGTGTGTATGAAATATTTCAAACTGTGTTGTCAGTATCACTGAAGGCCCCACTTCATCTCAGAGAGATGATCATGGAAGCAGAAAAGGTGATCACAGGACCATGAATGCACTAATCCAATTAATACCCTCCTGTTCCTGCCACTGATTTTATGACTATTTAAAAACCTTCTGGTGTTTTTATGACCATTAGAAGCCAAGTGTGAGCTATCTTCTGCTTCATTCAATTTCCCCTCATTTCACCACCAATTGGTGACTCTAAAAAGTTAAGAGCCTCTGCAGAATAGGGTTAAAAAGACTCAAAGAGGCCAACTACCTCTGAACCTTAGCAGCTAAAAACTGTACAGAGGAAGGCCTGACTGATGTGATGATGGTCTTGTATGGGCTTGAGTCCTCAATTCTGCAATTACCTATATCTCTTCTTCCAAACCCTTGTTTTGCCCCTTCTGCTCTATAAATCTCCTCGTCGTTTTTGCATCCTTCCCTCCCTTTCACTTGGCGAAGCTACAGCAGTTTCTCCAAGGCTCACCAGGCACAGTGCTTTAGCCCTGTGTAATCCTGCCAACCCTATTCCATTAGCCACGCGGACTAAAGAGCTTAACGACACAGCGCCATTGCAGTAGAGGAGAGAGCGGGAAAAAAAAAACACAACACAAACTCCTCAGAATACATGGCTGCTCAGTCAGTATTCACTTCCTCTCTTCATGCACCTTGCCATACTTCTGCATCTCCATCTTGCTAAGGAGCCCAGAATGGATTAGAGATGGCATCACTGGGATGAGACCTATTACCAATTGATTTGGAGAGAGAATTTCATTGTTCTTTGGAGTGGAGAATGTTGGATCGAGTGGATGTGCCGATGCCAAACGGAGCTGATTTAGAGATGAAGTTGTGTGGAGGAGTGGTCTCATTCACTCCCTGTTTCTGTCTGTTTTGCTATCTCCTGTCTCATTTCATCCAAAACAAAAGCTTGTGTTTAATCAGTAAAGTCACTAAAAGCTGTTTTGTGGTTCTGCTCAATCGTCTTGGAGAAACATGTTGGGTTTAAGAGGCTGTAAAGTAGCTTTGTACTGATCTAGGGAGAGAGGAGGATAAACAAGAAGATTGGGATAAGCTTGATCAGTGTTAATGGAGATGGTTTAGACTTTTTTTTCTTTTACTGATGCCCTGTGCCTGACAGCCAAAAACACCATTGTACTGATTAGACAGTGCTACTGAATGAGAAAGATGGACACAAGAGGCTACTGTGCATCTTTTCCTTAATCATCTGCTGACTGATTATAAATTGAGACTTGAGCTGAGTGCTGATAGATGATTTGTAAACTTTAGAACCCACAAACCTTTATCAGATCATATTTTCCCCCCTCCAGACTGCAGCTTACGGGCTGAAACTATTTCAACAGGAAATTGTGGATAATTTACAGAGTATTAACAGAAAAGTGTAGTGAATGACAGCAACCTTGGGTAGAGAAAAGGGGTCTAGCGAGGGTGCGGGCAGGTTGTCATCTGAGGGCAGAGGGTGGGGGACAGGGGCAGAGGCTCCTGCCATATTTCTTCATGAAGGCGACAGTGACAGAGGAGCGACAAAACGAATGGCCTGTCAAAAGAAATGAGAACAAATAGTTCTTGTGTTCTATGGAAAGAGGACCCTTCAAGCATCAAGGGGCAGTTTGTTTGGAGGCAGGAACAAGAACCCAGGCTGCAACTTGCATGTAGACTAGAAACTGTTTAGTATCTGTATCTGTAGAGACCAATGGAATTGGTCAATGTTAAAACAAATAGGGGCTCCATAAGGAAATTTAAAACACATTTAATCAGTTTTCCAAAATGGCATTTCATGCCCATTTGCATAGATAAGGTATTTACAAACATGAGTAAAAAGAGCACAAGCATAAATGCTAATGATAATAATTATGAGCATTACATTTGGGGTTATAGTTCTTACACTTCTTTTCTTTCTAATCTACGTTCTGTGCTTAAACCATCCAAAATATTTTCCAGTAAAGTATTTTCCAGATGTTTTTCAGGAGAAGATTTCCCATCAGTGCTGAAGCACAATAATAGTTCCATCCGCTTTGTAACTAAATATACATATTTAATGTGACAGAAAAGCCAATGTAAATATTTTATGAAACCTTATTGGGAAAAAAAAATTGATGCTTTCGACCAGGGAGTTTGTGGAGTTGGCGTTTTCCTGTCTAAGGCATTAGACACCATTGACTTTGAATTATTACTGGGGAAGATGCATCACTCTGGCATCAGAGCAACAGCATTCAACTGGTTCAAAGGTTACCTATACAGAAGAACATATTATGTAAAATTCATCATTATGTATCACAAACTAATTTAATCAAATATGGGGTTCCCCAGGGTTCAAATCTGGGGCCATCACATTTTGTTGACTTTGTAAATGCATCTCAAATATTACATAATGCTATGTTTGCAGATGACACTAATGCCTCCCTGTCACACTGAACTAAAGAAAGTCAGTGAGTTAGGTGTAATAAACTATTTCTTGATATATGTAAAACTAATTACAATGTGTTTTGATTTAATAAAAATAATCAACATGAACCAGATCTGTCTTAATGTAAATGATGAGAATTTATTGTAATAAATTCTCAGTCATTTCCACAGTTTCTGATGTCCTCAGTGACAAATCATTAAAAACCACATGGAGCACCTAATATCAACATTATCTAAATATGTCAGTGTGTTTTTTAGAATAAGAGAGTTTTTTCCTCTAACAGCTCTTCCAACCACAAATCCTTCTTTGATTGACATATCACCTACTGTAATGTTATATGGTGTTACATATTTCACTGTCATTTTAACATATTAGAAACCCTAAAAACAAAATATTGCGAGCCCTGCCTTGGTCCCGTTTTAAAGCTTTCTCTGTTTTCTGTTCCATTGTTGCAATCTTCTCTGACTTAAGGAATTGAATATACTCCAAAATGCATGATGATCAGTTCATATATACTCCAACATTTAGACAAACAAATTAATCTGCTCTATTGTGTTTTGTTTCTGATGTATAATGCATACATGTTAATGCATATAAGACTGTTGTAATGAGTCATGTTTTAGCTTACTCTCCTTATCTTATTACTTTTAATTTTCATTATTTTGTCATTTCAGATGTTTAGAGTTTATACAAAATATATTTGAATATGAATGGTTTCTCCTACAGGACTTTTGCTTTTTTCGCCCTGTGGTGTAACTCGAACACACTCTTTCCTGAGGTTTGCACAAATAAACTATGATTAGGATTAAGAAAAGATGAGACCATGGTTTAAAGATATTTTTTCTGCAAGCTTCTAACAAATAGTGGAAATGAAGTGGAGCATCTATGTTTTGGTTGAAAACAATCATAGACATTCTGTTTTTGGATAACTGAGACATTTTTGTAAATAAAGACAGATGAGAATAGAAGCAAACATTTCTAATATAATATATCTATAATATTCCAAACACAGCACAGTTTTAGGGGAATAAGTTAACTTCTAGGCAGTTTTTTATTTTATTTATTTATTTATTTATTTATATTTTACGTCCTGTTTCATGTTTTTGTGCCGACATGCACAAAACTTACTGCACAGATGAGCACCGTGTGACAGCATTTTCTAAAACTTCCATGAAAGGTGTAATTATTAGACAAAACATCCAAGAATAGGTGCATAATGAGGCTGAAGGGGTTTGGCTGCACTGCTCCATACTGGTCCTTGAGTTTGCTGATCTATTTGATTTTTCAGTTAGTAGGAGTTTGGTGTCAGTATTTGAAAGTAAAAACTAGAAAATGTATCCTTTGGGGGCCTTTAGGGGCCGCTGTGCTCAATTCTAGGATGCTTCCTGCCATAACCCTCCTGAATCTGACTGATGGGTCAACATGAATTATGTAATCTCAACAAAGTCTGATGTATCAGGCAGACACTTAGAGTCTGTGGAAGTGTGACCCTTGAGGACAGCAGCTGGACATCCGTTTTTCTGCATTTACTTCCATCCGTTTCTCTGAACTGTTTAATCCAATTCAGGCTTGCAGGTCTATCCCAGCAATTAGCAATATTTGTAGTAGTTCATTATATGATACATTTTATATTTACAACAATTCAACATTTTTTTTAAAAAGCAACGTGTAATTTCACTCCATTAATTTGGTTAATTTATTTTCTAAACTGCTAAATAGCAGCAAAATCATAGCAGGTGAGATGCAGAGTGCACTATGGACAAGTTGTTAGTCCAAAAACAGGGTCAACACGGAGGGACAAACAACCATTTACACTCACACTCACTCATATTTAGCATGGCAATCAACCTAACATGCTTGTCTTCAGACTGTGGCTGTAAAGCAGAGTACCTGGAAATAAACCATGCTTAAACAGGGAGAACTGGAGTTTGCATGAGCTTCTTCCTCTACTCACTTAAAATAAATTAGTAAAAACACAAATAAAAAATCAATTAAATTAATTTGTTAAGAGAATCAAATAAATATCTGTTCTAAACTACTTATGTGGCTTAATGTGTTGATATAATCTAATGTCTGTATGAGATAAAACAAGGTTGAGGTAGTAAAAACCGATGAGTGCATCAGAGATTTGACTTTTAGCTACATAATTGTACATAATTTTAGTTGTGTTAAGAAGATAAAAATGTGTTCTTCTCCTTATCTGACACCTGCTTGTTTGTGGTAATTTGAGCTTTCATTCAGTTGCCAGTAAATGGGTAAAGCAGCGGTTTGAATATTCTGCTTCATATGACAAACTAGCTTTAAAACAGGAATTTGTTGAATAATTGCTCAATTTTCTGCCTCCATCTCTCTCACTACTCATTGTGTCTGTATTTTGTGATTTTTCAGCACCACCCAAGTCTGCCCCCCCCCCCCCTTCTTCTAATTCTTCCCTCCGTCTGCTTCACCTCACTTCTTTTCTGTCTCATCATTAGTGGCTGTCCCATGCTGAGGGGAGAGTAATCTGAACTACGTGTCCCAAGGGCCCATTCCTTTACTTCCTGCTGTAGGAATAAGCGACCTATTGATTAGTTATCAGCCCGTAATTGGGCCGCGATCTCACTCGCCTTCAGATATCCCCCAGATATATGACACTCCTGACAGCCTGAGTGGTGGGTGAGGAGGGGTGGAGTGCAGCGGTGAGGACTTCCTCCTGCCTGCCTGCCAACACTTTACTGAACAATATGTCTTCCTGACCACATAGATGCCAACTGCCGCCCTCATCCCTGCAAAGGGATTTTCAACATCATGCCAGGGAAAGATTATTTAATCTTTTAAATTATACAGTCAGAGAGGTCCGGCAGGATTTTATGCTCTGTGTTAACTTTCAGCACCCTTATTTTAAAAACATTTTCTCAGAGGAATAAACTCTGAAATTGTAATCAGAGTTTTAAAATGAAAATGGTGCGGCTTACCGAGAAAGAAACTTATATAAGCTCAGAGTAAGTACACCATTCGCATATGGATAATTGCCTGTGAGGGATTTCAATACAAATTGAGGCTCAGGAAGCGGATAAGCAACAGGAAGGGTGTCTCTGCTCCTATGTAAGCATCCAAATCTACTGTGAGTGCGCAAAGAACCATGACTAACTCTTACTAAGTCTGTTTGTGCGTTTTAGGAAAAGCTTAAAGATACTTTCCTCTCTTCTTCATCTTGTTCCTTCTTGCTGTCAGAACCTCCTTTTTTTCCCCACAAATTTTGTGTCGCTCTTTGGATGCTTTAGTTTGGCTGTTCTACACCTCTCTCCAAAGGTTTCCACTCATGAGGTGTTCATTGTCACCGTTTGTGAGCTTGGTCAGAGTTTGCAGCAAGAAGAGGAAGAGGAGACAAGTCCCACAGGCTTCTCCAGACAGACACAATATGTCAAGCTCTCCATTTAGCAGCCAGATTAAAGCTGATCCCAACCCGCCTCCTGCTCTTTGCTCCTCACATCTCTCCCTCAAAACCACATCTGATAAACATCTCATTTCCACACTCAATATTGCCATCATCAAAAGTCCACCAGTTACATGAACCTTGTTCATCATCGCACTTCACTCATAACAATCAGCTTCTCTTTCCTCCCATTCTCCTCCTTTGCTCTCCCCTGGAGGAGCCGGCATCCCAGTTGCTCCTGGCATTAGTGGAGATATAAAGGATTGCTGTGTGATGCAGTCGTGTTCGGTAGGCTGTATTGTCTCTGTATCCTCCTCTGTGAAAGAGTGCAGAATAATGCAGAGAAATGTGTCTTTAGTTTGCCTGCTCTCACACACTCCTCCGCTTAGAAGGCAAATGGTTCTTGAATTTCTGCGGGACAGATGAGAGGATTATCGCAGGGAGGGTGTAATTAATATTTGCATTAATCTGCAAAAAAACCTTAAATCATGCCACACAGAGGTATTTATATTCTCATCCTTATGTCTTATTTTCTCTTTCCTTTGACTGAATCTGTAAGTTTCTCCAGGGGAACGAGAGCTTGTGTGGAAAGGCTTTGGTAATGCAGAGTGAAGTATCTGTGTGTGTTATTTCACTTTTGTCTGGGAGGACGTCTGGGACATGAGTGGATAAAATCGATGAAGAAACTCACAAAGACTTGCTGTTTGTATGTCAGTACAAAGCGGAAACAACCAACTGTCTGAGCTTCTGTTCTTTCACTCTGTGCACTTGCCTGAGCAGATTCCTTAATAATAATTAATCCTGTTATTATAGCTACAGGCTTGCTTATAAATGTATTAAATATCCTCAGAAAGCTGCTTATTTATCCCTATTTGCGCCTCAAATTTGCTATTTGTATGTGTTTGTACATGTGTAAACACACACACAGAGTTAAAACTTTATGATAAAGTGATACATTAGAGGAGAATACAGACAGTAAGCAGTAAAAAAGGGATGGTTAATAATAAATAAAACATGCTCTCAGCATGGCATACAGAGTTTTTTTTACACTTTTAAAGCAGCTATAACCATGCATTTATAAACATTTAAGTCTTTTTATTTTTTTTATTTAAATCTCCAAACCCAGGTAGGCAACCCTGATGTGTAAAAGCTGCAACACACCTGAAACACATCAGAATAATTAACTTTGATGTCAAACTCTGCAGAGATCTGTTAATTGCTGTAATTTGAGTCAGGTGTGTTGTAGCAGAGAAGCTCCTAACATTTGCAGCCCTCAAAGCCCGGAGTTTGCCACTCCCGTCCTAAAGGATATTTTTATTCACGTAAAATATTTTCTTTACGCCAGCGCTCATGTTGAGTTGGATTTAACTCAAACTTAGTACCTTAGTATTGACACAGTGATATAGTATATGTGCTACCTCCACCTCTAAGCCTTTTTGATCGCTGTGTTATCGTCACCAGTGGATTTTGTCTCGTAAAATGTTAGTTTGCAATGAAAAACAGCATTATGTTTTGAGAGCTTTGAAGATGCAGAAATGTTAGATTTTAAAGAAGCTGTTATTGTTTAATGTAAGACAAGGTGAATTAATAAAATAAAAAACAACTATTTTTTAAAAGATCAAATTTTTGCTCTATACAAACTAATTAATAAAAATGCTCATATAATAATACTGTGTAGGCCTATAAGACTCGTGTAGTTTTTAATACTTTTCAAATGTAAATTTTTAATGTTTGTGTTACCTCAAAGTACCTTTATTTTATTCACATTTTATTAACAAAGAAATCCAAGCAATTTTTATTATACATTGGGTTAATTTCAGAAATTGGAAGGTTTCTGTGTAATATCCTATGATATGCTTTTCTATGTATTTGCTTGCATATTTGTTGCAAAATAAAGTGTCTTTTTTCATTTTGTTTATTAATTATTGTATCATTTACTCCATGTTGACCTAATTTTATCTTCAAGAAAAAAATATTTTAGGTTTTATCATAAATAATTGAATAAATAAACAGACAAACAAATAAACAACTACATTAATAATATATATGTTATCATATATATATATATATATATATATATATATATAAAAATATTTAATCCAATAAAATAACTTGTAAGTCATCAGATCACCCGGGGTGAAGGTGTGTGGTCTCAGACTAAAATGAAATAATTTTGTGTGTCTCTTAGTGTGTGTGTGTGTGTGTGTGTGTGTGTGTGTGTGTGTGTGTGTGTGTATGCATGCTGGGTTGTTGTTAGAGGGTGAAAAAGACTCCTTCAGCCTCCTCTCTTTAAAACTGTGTAGTTGGACTCTGACTAATGTGGAAACTCTGTATGTATATGAGTCACATTAATAACAGCCAGAGTGGACACTGTGGACATTAATAACAGTGTACAGTTGCAGAGAGCATATAGCACACTACACACACCAGCTACATCAATAACAACTCATACCTCCAACGGCAACATGAATCATTTTACCGTGTGGATTCTGGAAGTCAGAAAAGTAAATACTGTTCGTTTGTGCACTCAGAAATAGAAAACGGTTCCAGAAAACTAAAGAATGGCGCAAACATGTCCATCTCAATGCAGGACTTTTACAAATCGTTTGTTTTATGGGAAAGCAAATATCTAGTGTGCAATGTAGGAGCATCTTTTTCTTCCTGTACCTGCTCCTCCACACGATGCACCGTGGGGATACCTAATGAGGTGTAATGTAGCAGTATGTGTCTAATGAGAGACATTAAGCTCACATGCTAAACATTCACATTTAATTTGGCTGTGTTTGCGTGCAAACATGATTACATTCACAAACATGTAATGTGTGAATCCACATTAAAGTCTCTTGCTATGGAAAATCTTCTGCTTTTCAGATATGAGTGTTTTTAAAGATACTTGCAGAGCCAGAGAGCAGATGAGACTGCTCAGACAATGCCTGTGATGTCCACCTGCTGTGAAAGACAATAACCAGATGTAAAGAAGAGAGTTTGACATGCATGAGTCTGCTTATTGTGGCCAATTAGCAGGTTGAAGCCTCCATCTGAAAGGCACTGAGAGGGTATCGCAACCTGGCTTTCTGAGTAAATGCACCAAATGATTTTAATCATATTCTTGTTTACAAGAGTTTTTTTTTTGCAAAATTGATCTAGTTTAAAATTCCAGACATATTCTGTCATTGCTTCTTCCGTTTCCCTATAAAGCTAATCAAACAGCATTTTATTGTATTAACAGACATATCGTATCATGCAAAACAGGCAGGTTGTGATGGTGAATCTGCAGACAGGGAAGTAATGATTCCACATCATGCAACGTTTGTTAAAAAAGAAGCTTGTTTCTGCATTTCTAGCCTCAAAAATACAAGACTTTGCAAATCAGGGCTGCTATCTTTTCCCTGGACAAACAAATGCTAAAAGAACAGAAAAAAATGTGACTGAGATGACACTGCAACCAGACCTGTTGTCAAATTTAACACTTTCCAAACATAGCACTCTGTTTCCATGAGGTGGAAGCTTGTTACCTGATTATACCTTCTTTTATTTCACCCAATAAAACTCTTGCAAATGGACGTGCACTGCTCTTCTCCAAGCACCTCGTAAAAGCCTCTCACGGCTCCTCATTCTATTACAAAAGATACAATGGTTAGTTAAGACCTCGCGAAACATTTCATTTTCTATCCTTCTAATTAAATGTGTCTCAGACAAGCCCACTCGTCTGGTTGTCCTCCATTTGGAGTGCCACCAGAGTTTAATATATGGCATTAAACAGGGATTGAGGATGAAAATGAAGCCTACCTCCCATTGGGAATGTAATGGATGATTATAAGGCATAATCTTAGTAATACAGAAATCCTTTAGTTCCTGCCATTTTATTTAAGTTACTGTCTGTTAAATATGGAAATGACTTTAGCTATTTTTGGCGTGCTCTGGATCTTTAATTGTGTGTGTGGGGTTATAAAATGCTTATCTTGCAAATGCATAAAGCAAGCTTTAATAAATTTTTTCTCTCTGTTTCTTATTCAAAATGTTGCAGTTAGATTTTACACAGCCTGGTATGAAACTCCGCACCATGAGTCGCAGTAGTCGATGCGTCTGCAGAGGATTTATACAGCAT
>JBAMIG010000010.1:20699412-20713546 GCA_037177335.1 Kiunga ballochi
TATTTATGTCAGGTTGACTTATATATATATATATATATATATATATATATATATATATGCAGCTGTACCCAGTAAGAAGACCTGTATCCATTATTCCCAAGCAAATGGCGTGCATTTACTCTGTTTGTGCAACTTTGTTGAACCACAGAGACAAATAAGAGGTTAATATGCTGAAAATAAAAGTGAGGTCTATTGCAACATGCACATAAGTCATGCTGTAATGAGGATTTTTTAAATAGATGTAACAATTAGCAAAGTCACCGTACCAGTAAATCAAAGGGAAGTCCTGAAGCGCTGGTTATCCTTTACCCAGAATGCATCTGCGTTCTCCTGGGGTTAAACTCTGAAAGGTCAGACAGCATCTCATTTTTGGGTACCATAGCTGAGTTCTAAAATACACAAAAGGTTGCAACATTGGTATTTGTAATGCAAGGAATGGTGTCATAATAAATCTAAACAGTTGATGCAGGATATTCTCCGTCATTCTGTTTCAAAGAAAATATTTCATTCCATTTATAACTTTTACCTGCCTTCATCCCTTTTTCTCAATAAAAAGTTGATGCCTGAGTTCTCTTTTATTTCTTTTATGTTGTAAGGTTTGTCTTTATAATTACAGCGAGTGTTCCTAACTTTTCTCTGCACTAACGTTATAGAAGTGGGTCTCATCCTGCAGGAAAAATATTTTGATATACCTAAGCGAACCCTCTGGGGGGGTATTTAATATAATACTAAAAAATGTTTGAAAAAAAAAAAAACCCAGTAAACTTCAAGGTAGCCTGCCTACACAGAACAACAAAGGGAGACAAAGTAAGGAGCATATGGGACTATTAGCCCTCAGTAACACACTCAAAGCATTGGTTCCATACTTTGCTTGTTAACCCTTTAAACTTCAGGGCTAATAAACCTGAGTTGAAGAGTTTTGGCAGCTGCAGAGGTCTCACAGCAGGTATTGTCCACTGTTGCTTCAGTTACAGTCCCCTTAATGGCTCCCTTAACCAGCACAGGTATGGCAAACAGAAAAATTAGGGAACTATTTAGCTTTGTTTTAGCTTTTAATTTTTTTTTATCTCTGACTATTTATAATCTTTGTATGTCTAAGGCAGGGATCTTAAATGCAAATTGACTCAGATTAATAGATGCAGACTGTGACAGGATCTATTTGAATCAGGTGTGTAAGAGAAGGAAAACATGAAAAACCCGCAAAGAAGCATCACAGACCAGAGTTTGGGATCCCAGTTCAAACTGGTGGCTGTTGTTAAAACACCTCAAATAGACCTATATGTAAAGCAAAACCAATATTTCTTGCTGTTCCTTTTCTTTGAAAGTTAAATTCCTGTGTGTGACAGTGTGAAATCTACACAACAGCAACAGACATCTCATATGGCTAATATTTATTCTAAAGCATCAGAAGGGCTTCTGTTGTGTGCTCTAATGAATAAAACACGATGTTTATCCTTCCTGTTTAACATTAAGTCCCCGTGAACAGTCACGGGGACCAGGAGAATATTTACTTGTGGTGGGACACCAGGGAGTTGGATTATCTGCTGGCGGCTTTGTAGTTTTCTGAAGCTTCCCCGTGTGACATGTTCCAGGGAGAGCGCTCTTATTTACTCCCCGGTCCTGTGTGTATAGCCCTGCTTATTGTTTGTTCTTATGTGCCACCACTCCAGAGGAATGTGCTCCATAAGAGAAAAACACTAATGCTGTGATCATACATGGGATTGAGCCTGCAGTGACGTGAAGATTCAGTCACTACAGGGTATTTTGTCAGAAAGGGGATTTAATGTTGACAAGGACTTGGATTTGATGTAAATAGCTAAATTACATTGTCAAGCCACACGTAAAATAAGTAAATGTGTTTAGAGTCGCTCGGTAAGAGTGTGGTGCAGTTCCACTTTTTACCGAAAGGTGGCGACATTGGGTTTCCAAAAAGAAAGCTGCAGTTTAACCGGACCAGAGCCGAACTCCTTCACCAGCACGCTCCCAACTCCTTCACTTAAACTTTCACTTTCTCTCATTTTACATTTAACAAACAACCTATTTGCCACTAGATAAACCTATCAAAATGCCTTATGAGTTAGTTTAATTTTAGATGAGTGACTGTTGCTTTGATGAAGATGAGTTTGAGACCGATACAGTATTTAACAAGTTATCTATTAAAATAATAACGTGTGTTGGGGCCAAATTTTCCACATGTTGTATGCGAGGAGGATTTAATAAGTAGGAAAACGATGTTTAAGGTGGTAAAACTGGAATAAGCAATGCGACATTTCAGTTTCGGGTTTATAGGCTATTTTAGCAGAAAACAATTAAAAATATGGATTTCACAATTTAATTATGAAAACCTATTTAAAAAAATTTAATATGTTACATTTATCAACACTTCTGAGAATTTGTTTAATTTTCCTTATTTATTTAATCTCTCTTCTATAAAAGAAAGGTGACAAAAAGATTAACAATAACCCACATCAGTCACTTTGTTGTTGGGCTTGCAGGCTTCAAAAAACTTTAGTTTCTATACTATTATGCTAATTATGTGCCCGGACTGGGCTGCTCATTGGCTGGGTCTCAGTCAATTTCATATTTCAAGTCCTGACGTCAGGGCGCGTATAAAACTAAGCAATGCTTTTTAACTCGTCGGCTGACTGATCCCTTAGAAAAAAAATCTATCAATCCTTGGGTGGAGTTTTTTTCACATTCACTACAAGGCAACTATTTGCCCGGGACACGAACGTGAACCTCCTCAAATTGGCGCACTAATCCTAAAAGGAGGCATGAAGTGTTAAACGGTAGAAACAGAAAGAGCAGCGCTCAGACACCCGCACGCTGGGAGAGAGGGAGGAAACAGCGCTGCTCCAATGCGTCTGTGCAACACAGGCTGAAGAAAAAAAAAACTTATCGACTCACAAAAGCAGAACCTGCGCTGCGCAATTAGTGCGAGAAAATTCACTTTTTCCTCCGTTTTTGAAGAAAATAAATAAAGAAATCAAGCTGGCTCAGTGCGTGTCTCAGCAGCCTACTTTGACAGGTGCTCCTCACCCCCTTTGGAGGACTGTCAACAGCAAGAGGATGGCATCAGAGCTGGCAATGAGCAACTCCGACCTGCCCACCAGTCCCCTGGCCATGGAATATGTTAATGACTTCGATCTGATGAAGTTTGAAGTGAAAAAGGAGCCGGTGGAGCCCGATCGCAGCATCAACCAGTGCAGCCGCCTGGTCGCCGGGGGATCCCTATCTTCCACCCCGATGAGCACGCCTTGCAGCTCGGTTCCCCCCTCTCCAAGCTTCTCGGCGCCCAGTCCGGGATCAGGGAGCGAACAGAAGGCGCACTTGGAGGATTTCTACTGGATGACCGGGTACCAACAGCAGTTGAACCCCGAAGCTCTGGGCTTTAGCCCAGAGGACGCCGTAGAGGCGCTGATCAGCAGCAGTCACCAGCTCCAGACCTTCGATGGCTATGCCAGAGGGCAGCAGTTCGGCGGCGCAGCCGGGGCAGGAGGCGCGATGGCCGGGGAGGAGATGGGATCAGCGGCCGCCGTGGTGTCCGCGGTTATCGCTGCTGCCGCAGCCCAGAATGGGACTCCCCACCACCACCACCACCATCACCACCACCATCACACAGGGACACACCATCCTTCGTCCGGGTCCCAGTCCGGCGGCGCTGGAGGAAACCACCAGCACCTGCGCTTGGAGGAGCGGTTCTCGGACGAGCAGCTGGTGACCATGTCGGTGCGGGAACTGAACCGGCAGCTGCGGGGGGTGAGCAAAGAGGAGGTGATCCGTCTGAAACAGAAGAGGAGGACGCTAAAGAACAGAGGTTATGCCCAGTCCTGTCGGTACAAGCGGGTGCAGCAGCGGCACGTCCTGGAAGGAGAGAAGACGCAACTCATACAGCAGGTGGACCACCTCAAGCAGGAGATCTCCCGGCTGGCCAGGGAGAGGGACGTCTACAAGGAGAAATACGAGAAGCTGATCAGCACCGGCTTCAGAGAAAACGGAGGATCCAGCAGCGACAACAACCCTTCATCTCCAGAGTTTTTCATGTGAGTCTCGGCGCTGAAAAGTTTTTATCACGCGACAGAAAGACACAAAAAAAAGTAAAAAGAAAAAAAACTTTTTAAATTACGCGCAGCTAAAAGCAAGTTGCGCGTGCTTCAAGCTGTTCTGTTAACGTTGCATTTAGTTAAGGACACAAACTGTCTTTTTAAAAACAATTTTTGCCTTAAAGATAATATTTTTTCCTTTATATATCACTTTAAAGTAAACACAAATAGCCCGTAAAAAGGACTCTGGGCAAAGTTTCCGCGGATATTTGGAAGTTTTTCTGTAAATTCATGATGTTTGACATTAGACACACAGCATTAACATAATGAGCATCTTGCTGCAAAGATCCGCTCCTGTCTCTGCGCCTCCATCTTTCCCCCCTTTGACCAAAATCTATTCACTGCTTAATAAAACCCTCAGGCTCAGCTGCCTAAAGTGATGTGAATGAAACATTTTTTGTTTGTTGAATCCTTTTGACATAAATGATCACATTTTTCCATCCAAACTCTCTGCTCCAGAAGTTTGAAGTTGATGTCAAACAGACTTTTTTGTGAGTTATGCGACGCTATGCATGCTGGTCATGTTGTGTTTTACTTTGTTCTTTTTCATTTGTGTGAACTTGTGTATCATTATTGTTCAGCTTCAACCATTTGTGGATTTTTCAAGTGAACTTGTGCGTCAACTTATTATCATCAAAGCATGATCCACTCAATATTTCAGGCAGAGCCACGTGGGGAAAATAATGCAAAAAAAACAACAACTTTGTATAGTATTGATTATAGAAAAGGCCCATCGGGAAGCACACGGTGAACAACATCCGGATCTGCGTTTTAAATGACAGACGTTTCCTTAAAAAGGCAAAACAGCAACAAGTGGGTCTAACAAGAAAGCAGGACGAGATCATGACTTATTAAATAAGGAACAGAGTATTTTTTCATGCAAACATGCAACTAATGATTTGTTTAAGAAGGTTTTTATATGTTTTCCCTTCATTTAAGAAGACTTTACACAGAACCCTGTGTCTTATTCGGCAAATAAACCGCGCTGTTTGGAAGTTAAAGTTATTGTTGCAGATTCATCTTTTCTATTTGCTCTGAATTTCTGCTCAGGAAAATTGTTTTTATTTCCTCAGAACTAAACAGTCTCCAGGCAAACGTCAGATCTAAAAAGGATAATTAAATCGATGCACCATCCATCAATAAATCTTCATGCAAAGAAACGAATATATTCTCCTGACATGCTTTTTTTCTGTTTGATTTTGCATGTTTTTTATTGAACACACTGAGTGTTGCCTCTAACTGGCACTGAAACTAAATAGATCATGCTTTCAGATATTGCTGCAATGGCGAAAATGACAGGTTCAGATCGTGTAATGACAACTTACACAGTAGCTGAATACAAATATTGTTTTAGTTGGATTAATTTTCTAATTTATTGTTAATATTACAAAGTGAATAATTTCAGTAAACACATTTGTAGCATTTAGTTCATGACGGCCTTCACCTGTTGCATGATAAAAACCCACAAAAATTAAAATCCTCCTCTAAAAATGACCCCAATGCAAGACATAAGATTAAAATAAATAAATAAATAAACACAATATTTGTTGTTTTGCGCTCCCGCATATTTGTGTTGCAGGTCTTCCAGAAACATAAATTAATGATTGATTTTAGAGTAAACTTGTACTTCCTGCTATAGGCTACACCTGTTGAACACATTGTGGGAGCTTTCGTTTTAAACGGACTTCTCCTAAAAGCTTTTTTTCTCTGCGTACAAACACGGACAAAGAATATTTACACAGATGATTAGGAATTTAAATTATACAATTAAAATAGAAAAAATAATATAAATTGAAATTCCACCGCATCTGAAATATTTTTGATGAGATCAAAATTAGTAGCAGGCCTGATATTGATTCGTGTTACGCAACGTTTTGCCGTTTTTAAACATTTCGGGCGTTATGATGAGATTCACTGAGGTAACCTGATAAGTCACGTTAAATCTCATTTGATTGATTTTTGCTAATTATATTTTTAAAAAGAGGCAGAATAGAAGGCAGTGGAAACAGCCGCAGTTGCTGATCTGGTTTTGTAGCGACTGACAGGTTCTGCAGCCTTTAACCCGCCTGCTGGATGTGGCCTGCAGTGTTTCTCCGTTGTGCATCGTGAAGGGGAACACGACATAAAAGCTGCACGAGGTCCGAGTTTAGCTGCGTACAAGGTCACCACCACAATGCAAATCTTTGTGGTAATGTGTGTGTGTGTGTGTGTGCACCTGTGTCAGAGGAAAATAGTGATTTCAATAAGCATTATTTGTGTGTCTGTGCGTGATGGTCATGGAAACTTCCGTGCTGATCAGATCAGAGATGAAAACGGAACAGACTGCATTCACTCTGTGTCTCACCTGTGCAACGTTGCCTCACAAATGTGGTCACCTGCCATGACAGCTGAGAGGAGGAAGAAGAGAGGAGAGCAGGAGCCTCTCATGCCTAAAGGAATGATTTTCTCTGTGATTAAAAGGGAGTGAGAGACAGCAAGAGGCAGAGAGATGCTGGCTGCCTTCCTGCTCCTTTCAAATGATAAACGATCAGAGATGCATCCTAGCTGAGAGGAGAGGGCCTTTTAGTGAGCATGTGTCCACTAATTTATGGCCCTCCTATCTGATTAGGTCAATATAGTGAGCTATTTAATTACATTTGTGTTATAACCCTAGAACTGGAGACACTATAGTTCTCTCATGTCACCTCTTTCTTCTGTGAGGCCGATAGGATCAGCTGAGTTCTCCCTGGATTTTGCTCAGGTCAGTCTTCCTCGGAATTCAATTTGCATTTCACATGTGGGAGATGGGAGCTCCATGTTGTCTGACGTTTTGTAGGTTTCTGGTTTGTGCTCCGTCATTCAACAAGGATCAAGTGGAAAACTGCAGCTCCTTGTGGGTGCAGTGGAAACCGTGTGGGGTGCTTTTTGTGTTTTGACTTCTAGACTCACCGAGGGGCAGGAAGATTCAGTCGTACTTATTCACTTCCTGTGTTGAAGGAGGACAGAAGACACAGGAAACAACATTTCGGGGCTTTCTTCTTGTAGCAGTCTACCAGAGATGCCACCTCCTTCATGGTCTTTTTGCTTCCTCTTGTTTCTTTGCACAGCATGATGAAGTGTGCGCATGCAGAGTACAGACATGCCACATTATTAATCTCATCAGAATTAACTGTAATTCTATTCTCTGGTCCAGTATATTGACTTCTGAGCTGTGATCATTTGCAGCCTGTCCAATGATTAGGTTATTAAAGATAATGTAGTTGTCTGCTGTCACAATATTGGACTCTCTGTTTCGGGTCAACTATGGGAAATCACTTTGAAATTTACCAGTATTGACATTTGAATCATCATCATGTACTTGACTTTAATGTCTGGGAATTAATAGGACAAAGGGTGTGGGCTCTCTTTAGAGTATAACTGTGTGAGGATGGTTAACAACCAATCAGCTCTGTCTTTTGACCTTGAGGTGGAAAGATGTAAATGTGCTTGAAGAAAGGACCTGGATGAATGAGTTATGTTTTATTGTGACAGATGAATATTTGTACAGTTTAGCTTATATAAATTTAAATAAATCTTTAAAATGATCAAAAATAACATTATCGTTCTTGTGTAGCACCTAATTCTTTAGACACGCAGCTAATTTTACATGAAATTTAGAAAATTCTTCAAGACAACATCTAAAAAAGAAGTCCTGTCTGCAAGATATGTTTAGAAAAGCCAAATATGAACATATAAGGGATCATCTTTAAATGCTTTCTTTCCAACGCCGACACTGAAAGGGTTAAAAACAAATTCAAATTCAAAAGCGGAAACAATTTCAATCCCCTCCACTCAATCGGCATCTGCATCACTCCGCACGATAAACATTTACATTTAAAGTGATTTAAATCAGCTCCATTTATGTTCCTCTGTGGTCCGTCCATCATTCAGAGCGGCAGTGGCAGAACTCCTCTCCTTCCTCATCCCCTTGTACTGTCCTGAGTTATGTCATTTATTCGATACCCTAATAATTTAACTTGTACATCTTGCCACGGTTGTGCATGTGCTAAGAATGCTGCAGCTGTACATGGAGCTTGTGCCTCTGACTCTACATGCATCTTTTTGGTCTTTACATGGTGATTTTTGGCTCCTTCCTGCAAACAGAAGCATGAACATCGAGAGAAAAATGTGATTGTCTTGATCTGAGTCTTGTGCTGAGATTGCTTTATCAAAATGTGCGTGCACACGCTTGTGAAAGAAGCCTTGTCAGAAAGCAGAAGTGAAGGGCAGCAGATGAAAGATAATTTTTGTTTCATTAAATAAACCCACCATATTCTAAGATAAACAGCTGGTGTGTTGCTGTTTTCAGCAGTGAGATGCAGTGGGGTGGGGTGTTTTGGATCTCAGTTTGACAACTGACTGTATTATGCGACTGTGTGTATGTGTGTTAAAGTCAGGCCACATATGAGTTTGTGTTATGCAGGGTGGAGCTGGAGCCGAGCCCGACCCCTGTGTGTTTTACCTGCATCTCAATGAAGCGAGGGGTGATTTACCCTTCTACCGCAGTCAGCCTCTCCCCCAGCCAGTCAAACAGACATTGATCTCTTTCCCAGGCAAGGTGACCCACGTTGTTGTTCAGCTCTTCCAAAGTCCACCCTCTCCCTTTCGTTTGTACCTGGGAAAGGCCTTGACCCCAAACACAGCTGCCATGTCGCTGCTTTCTACACGTGAACCTCCCTTCCCACATGCAAGTGTGTGAGTCTGTGTGCTTGTGCAGGTTGCTAACAGAGTGCATACAAAGTAAAAGGGTGTGTGCACGAGCGTGTAAGAGAACACATAAGTGTGTGTCAGGTTCTCCGTTCTGCAGTTTCAGAGATGTGAGACTGGAACAAGAAGTGTAGACACTGTACATGTGGCAGCTTGTCATGTGGACAGTTTGGTGCATTTTCAGGTGACAACAGTCCTCACTGTGCCGCAGGTCTGTCACCGGGAGCTCCTATGAGACCAGATGGGTCATAGTCCATTTGGCGCCGGTGTGAATCAGATTACAGAGAAATGAATGGTTTTCATTGTTGCTCCAAGATGGATTGAGTGGCATTAATGATCTTCAGCACCGCTTTTGCTTCATTTCTGTTAATCACCAAGAAGAAATACTGAAAATGATTAATAACTATTTAGGTTTTATCTATCTACACTTGTTCTCGAGTGTTCACCAGAGAAGATGCTCCTGTTCTGACTAATGGAAACAGAAATATCGGTTTATATTATTCATCATCATATCGTCATGAGACATTCTGATCATTTGAAGTTTATTTCAATTTGCATTTAGTTGTTTTTAATTTTTAAAAGACCAGCGTTTGCAGGTTTTAAATCTCCATTTTGTATCTTTAAAAATGGTGTTTATAAATGTTTGCGTTCTCAAAGAAGTACTAAAATCTTAATGGTTTGTTTGTTTTTTGACATTGAAACAATTAAATGAGTTTCTATTGCTTTTGATCACGTTTCTTTGGTTGGGGCTGTCATCTTAGCTGTCGTGCTGCTATCTATCATGCACATTTCTACATGATTAGATAAATATATAATGCCTTTGAAATGCCTTATTATTATTATTATTATTAAATATAAAATCATGGATAAATCTAGAGGAAAATGTCAATATGTTCCCTTCTGCAATCAATTAAATATTTATTGGTTTTCTGAAAGGGCAGAACATTTTTTGCACCATACATTATGGTTGCTCTTCTTTTACAGCCCCTGTCGGTTTTGAAAGCAAATATCTATTAAGTGTTAAAAGATATTGTGTTTTACTGCAGCCTTCTCAAATGTTTCCCTTTTCCGTTGTTTGCAGGACGTCAAGAAAATTCCTCCATCTGTGATAGTGAGCCGTGTTGTCTTGGTTCCCACCAACATGGAGTCTGAGGTAATTCTTTCTGTTCTTTGACCCACCTTCTGTGAAAAAAAAAAAAGATTGATAACCCTCATTTACACAGTCGTGATATTTTGAGCTAAAGAGAAATCAGATAAGACACATTTTTATTCCAAACTTCAGTGCAGCAGAAGTCTGACGACCTAAATTCAGATGAGCTGCAGCTTCATCAGAGAAGAAGTGTGTTCATGCGCAGCACATGCAGCGTTTTAGCACAGGCTACATTTTATACATATTTTATATGTTTTATAAACTTTACATGCATTGCTTTTTCTCATTAGTACCTGCTCATCTTGACTTTACTTCACATTTAATTCCAGCTTATACTCACATGATAAAAAGGTGCATATAGGAAGTAAAAGAAAAGTTGCAGACTGGATTTGATGTGCTACAGCAGATGAGACAAATATTTCACTGACTGCTTTATGGAAACAACTGTTGATCCCCGAAAGCTTTGATCACAGTGAATGTCTTAACGGCGTTAGATACGATGTGGCTGGTAAATATCACATTTCCAGTTTGGTTCCTTCAGGTTTTCCTTCATAGTTCAAACCAAAACCGATGTTTCCTGGATCAAACAAGAGAAAACCTGCAGCTGAAACAATTATTTTAATAATCAATCATTCACATAAACTACACTTACAAAATGAATTGATGACCAGTGAGAGAAATAAAAGCACAGACTTGTTCTCTGTAATGAGGAAGATCTCACAGCGAGAGCTGGCTCCTCCACTGGTAGCATTATTGTTAGATTACTTTTTTCACCCACCATTTTAGTTTTATTCAAAATTCCATTTTGTATTTTACTTTTAAACTGTGTGCAGTGTTTTGCATCTTTCTGTTTGGGGCTCTGACAGTGCTGCTTGAATGATGTGGGGGTGACATGGCTCGGTGCTCATGGGAAGAGGCCGAAACCTTTCACCTCCTTTCTGACCCCCTGACTTTTTCCATTCTCTCTGGTGCTCTGCGGGGACCAGCTCTGGATATTATTTTTATCTGTGGCTGACACACAGATGGATGGACGGTAGGATTGATGGAGTGGAAAAGGGGGAGCGAGGGCTATTTTCTTTTTTGTATTCTGGCATTTCCAGTTGTAATAGAAAAAGAGATGGAAGAGGCAGGTGATAAAGAACAGCAGGCTAGTGAAGCAAAAATGCAACCAGGGGACTAAACCAAAGTTACTGCGAGAGGGATCAGGAAAAGGACGACATCTGGATTTAAATGCAGACGTGAGCGCTCGGTAGGTTGAGGGGACAGAAGGATGAGAAGAGAGTGAGGAATGGATGGCAGGAGGGCTCCTGGCCGTGGATGCAGACAGACAGGCAGGGTAACCAGAGGCAGCCGGTGACCTTCTCTGCTGCTGGAGGATCGAAGGCTTTATTTAAAGGCCTGGTCAATGCTGGGTGCTGCTGAGGTATCAGACTTGCAGCCAGGCGAGTCATCACCACTGTAATACAACTCTCAAACCCTAACCCCCACCCCCACCCATTTCCCCCACACAGACACATGCAGGACAGGACACTCTCTGGACACTTCAGGGTTTACCCTGAACAGTCAAAAGCTGGACAGAGAAAACCACAGCATCAGCACGGGCTAATTTTACTGCGCCGCAGACAGACTACTCTACTTTCCTCATGCGCTCAGCATTGTGAGGCACACGCTTTGAACATGCACACCATTGCAGACGTCTCTTTGACTTTAGGAGTTGTAAAAAAGGAGGAACGTTCAGTTTGCGTGACATTACTGAAACAGTGTGGAGACAGGTGCTGCAGGAGTTAAAACCTGGCGGAGTTCACCTCGATTGCTCGGACTCCTGCATCTGTGTGTGTGTGTGAAAGAGACACGTGTTTGCGCTCACATGTGTGCAGCATTAGGACACCTGCATGCCTCAGCACTTTCTGGCTGTCAGATGCGCTGAGGTCACAGGCAGGGAGTGGAGAGGGCACATTAGAGGAAGCTCCAGAGCCCCCACCCACCACCACGCCTTCTCTCCTCTTGTACATCCCCCCCACAACACACACACACACACACTTCCCCCGCCCTCCCCGGTTCAACCCCCGCTTTTTCTTCTTCCCTCCTGTTATCCACCGTCATCTCTTCTCCTCCTCCTCCTCCTCTTCCACACGACTCGACTTCCCTTCATGGTGACGGGTTGAGTTGGCCACTCGGGGGGGGGGTTGAAAAGAGGCAAGGTGCCTCTGTGGCTGACAGCAGGCAGGTCAGGTTTTTGTAGACACGGCAGAGGAGGAAGGACACATGCGTACACAAACGCGGGCAGACATGTTAAAGTGTGTATTTAATTGCATGATAAAATGTGCTGTAAGCTATGACCTAAAATTCTTCAGCAGGTGATGCATATTATTGATATTTCCAATGATGATTCAAACCCACATGGACATATCCATTTAACTGCCTGTTAATCTTTTATGGCACTAAACTGATATGAATCCTGTTAATATCAGTATTCACTTAAGAATAAACAAAATAGTGTTTCCTGAAAATGAAGCAAAATTAACAAAATAACATCACCTAAAGTAAATCAAAGTATTGCCCACACTAGCTTCAAACATTGAGATGCCATTTATAAAACACTATGGAACTCTTTGCAGCGAGCAGGATTTGCTCAACCTGCGTATAATGACATACTTCACTTCCCTCACTACCTGGGATATATATATATATACACCTACCACAGATGAACACGGGGAAACTCATTACACTGGTACAGTTTCGGCAGTGACACAGACATCATCTCTGTGTCCGGAAAAATTCCAGTGACAGGGATGATGTGAACAGAAAGCCTTGCTCATTATAAGGCCTGTAGTCTAAAAGAGAGGAAGCAAGTAGAACTGTGTTCCAAAACACAAAAAAAAGACAGAAAATTTTCTCTCTCAGCAATTGTCAAGATATACAAGTATAACTGCTGTGTTTAGGTGTGGATTGTTTTTGAAAGTGTGCTGTGTGTTTTTACTTTTAAGCGAGAAAAGAGGCGATACTTGAGGAGAAAGCTTCCCCCCCGAGCCAAACCTCTAAACATCATCCAGCTCTTCTTTTTAACTTATGGTAATACAAAATTCTCTCCCACTTATTTAAGCTCTTTAAGCCTAGATTGTGTTGTTTTATTCAAACATAATTAGTTGT
Source organism: Kiunga ballochi (assembly GCA_037177335.1). Lineage (NCBI taxonomy): Eukaryota > Metazoa > Chordata > Actinopteri > Atheriniformes > Pseudomugilidae > Kiunga > Kiunga ballochi. The sequence goes on from JBAMIG010000010.1 coordinate 20,712,541, forward strand.
AAAGCTGTTATCGCTGTGTGTGTTTGTGTGCGAGCCTCCGAGCCACTGTTGTCCTCCGGTTGTGACTGTGTGTTCACAGCATGATTGAGAGAGGAGGCTGTGATGAGCCGGAGGTTAGTGTGATAAAATGTATTCCCCTGAATCACCGCAGCCAGCAGCCCAGGGCCTTCCTTTAGCCCGCAGCCTCCTTCTCCTCTCTCTCTCACACACACAAACCTTTCCTCACTCCCCCACCATCACCAACCTCTCCTCTCTCTTCCTTGCGGTGACTGCCCAATGCTAGCTGCTTAGCATTGCACCCAGTATCTAATTGAATTCCAACACTCAGGCATTAGCTACTGATGCCACAGAGATGTTAACACGGCACAATACTAACAGTCCTCGGGACGTGTTTCAACACACTTCTCCTAAAGAGAAAATTAGCACTATGCTCACTCTGGCAGCACATGATTTATTCAAAGCTCCAAACTATGTCTTCTGTTTCCCCTAAAGGATCGTCTTTTATAGCCATCAGCAAATCAGCACTTCTTATGCACACACAGAGCACATACAGGGTACGCACTCTCATGCTTCAAACTGAGTGTATCCATTGTCCTTTATATAAATGTGTCTGGTGCTCTCTCTCCATCCATATTGCTGGCGATGCCGTCCATCCCCTCTCCCTGACACCCTCACTTTTATTCCCTGGCTCTCAAACACTAGCTCTGGGCTTTAATGGCACATATTTCCTGGGCCCGGCTGAAACAGGATGCATCTTCTCCTTGTTAGCTTGATAAATAACCAGGCTGCTGAGAAAGTGCTGAATTTTAGCTTTCAGCCTCTATTTTGTGCTGGATGACATTAATTTTAAGTGCTGAGAAGGAGCTAACTAATACAGACAAATAAATAAGGAGAAGGGAGGGAAGGTGCAGAGGTGCTGGAGTCACTGCTGCCCCCCCCTTACCTGTTTATACAATGGCATTCATAGATGCAATATGCAAACCTGCAAAATTTCCAGCACACACAA
>JBAMIG010000010.1:20713646-20736005 GCA_037177335.1 Kiunga ballochi
TGCCCCCCCCTTACCTGTTTATACAATGGCATTCATAGATGCAATATGCAAACCTGCAAAATTTCCAGCACACACAAGTGGTGCAAAGTCAAGCACGCACTTAGTTTATCAGTAAATGCTTCTTTTGTTGTCCAAACTGTGAAATCCTCTCATTACATTAGAAGTTCTGCTCCTGCAAAGTGCCAGTCAGTTCTCCATCCATCCTCCACTCATCCTCTCCTTCAGTCCTCCTGAATTGCGAGTTTAATCAGTAACAGAAATGAGTGTGGCAGTAATGTAATGGTGGATCACAGGATGCATCACTCTGGATAAATTGTATTTGTCTGAGCATACTGAACCAACAAAACAGAGATTAGTTCTGAGTAGCTCATTAGTTGAAATGTAAATACTTGGTGTTGGAGTACCATTGGAGAAAAATTAATTACTGTTGCAGAAAATACAAAAATGTAAAAAGCTACAAAATGTAAAAATAAAGATTCTTATAAAGAATGAAATGTTTAACAGGATGATATTTCCCTCTTCTTTCTATTTATTCATTTCATTCTCACACTTTAGCTGCAAATATAGGTTAAGATACAAAGATTACAATGCAAAAATGTAACATCCTTTTTTTTTTTAAAAAAAAATATGACACATTTTTACTTTTCTTGCAATTTTCATTCAACATTAGCAAAAAGGAAAGCAGTTTTACTGCAGTTTTACAAACAAAGAGTAAATGCAAGTCAGTTACATGTGCAAAGCACTACTGATGATGAAGTGGAAGCATGCAAAAACTGTACGCAAACCTGAGATTATCAGTTGCATAACACCCAAACATACCTGGAAAAAATATTTTGGAAAAAAAACAAGCATTTCCCCCTTTTACTGCACAAGTACATGTAAGCTTCACTCGCGTGCACATACACACACATGCACACACTGCTGCGTATAATGTAACACAATGAAGTGGCATTGGCTGCGACACCTCATACATTATTTTAACAATGTGTAGTGCAGTGAATAAAAAGGTCAGTGGTTGAGAACTGGTTTCATGTAACAATAAGACGCATGAACTGAGCACTGCAGACCCTTCAGTCAGCATCCTGCAACTCGACGCTGTGAGGAACAAACACATCTAAGCCAGAGTGATAGATTCTATGTCTGCGTCTGAGTGTGTGTGACTGTGTTTGCACCAACTGTTTACGGGGCACCGTAATGAAACACCTCACAGAAATAGATTTAGTTGGTCTATCATTATTGATTATACATTTTTCTCTTTTGCCCTTTGCCTCATTTTGACAAATGTCTTTTATTGCTGCATTTTAAAGCAAGTGATAAAGGAACCAAAGATTTTGTTTTTAGACTGATGCTTTTCTTAGATCAAATCTATTTTGGTCAGTATCCGAATGCACTGTGGCTCTGCAGATGCCATGCAAGCAGTGCATGTTTCTGTTTGCATTGCAGGGTTTAATTTCCAGGGTGTATTTATCACATGCTGTCATGTTGCGGTCACATGACCACATGAACCACTGCCAGCAATTAAGGCTGATAAATCACTCATTTACAGGAAGAGAAGGAGGGACAGAGTTGGGTAAAGCGGAAACAAGGGAGTAATAAGAGGGAGGGAGCGGAATAATGAATAGCCTGTAACCCTTCACAGATATTTTATTCTTTTATTTTTTAAAGCAGCAGTGTTGAATGTTATTGTGTTTGGGCAGTGTAGTATGAACTCCTGCCAGTGAAGCTCATTGACTCATACAGGCAGAGACAAAGAGACAGATGCTCGTCGTTTGTGTGGTTTACTGTGATTGTGACCTGACTGCACTGTTATATTTACTGCTAGAGGTGTGTGTTCATGTGTGTAGCTTTGTGCACGCCTACACAAATAAATACAATTGTGCTGTGACAACAAAAGAAATGCAAAGAGTACAGCTTTAAGTCATCTTCTTTTTTCTGATTTTTCAGAGAAAATGCATCACAGACTCGGCATCCAGCTAAATGTGAGAAAATATCATGAAGTAAAACTTCAGTTCTTTTGTTATTTACCATGTGCCATATTAAAAGATTAACCTTTTGCACCAGATTATGCATCTGAGAGTGATGCCAGGATAGGAATGTGGTCTAATCTGTGCAGCATCTGTATAAATTACACCAGAACGTGTGCTTTAGCAGCCCAGGTCAGTGTTCTGCAGAGAGTCCGCCTGCCCACTCACTTCAAAAAGGCTGATTAAACATTTATGACTAAAAAACAGCCCGCTTTTAATGGGCTAGAAAAAACAGAGGAGGAAAAGAGAGGAGTGTGGAGCAGCAGCTTTCATTCATTAAAGACAGAGGCCGCTAACCGGCTACAGGGCTCCTCACTAAGAAGAGCGTTCAGTCAGGTTTCCTGCAGAATGAACTGAATAGTGTGTGATGCTGATAGTTGTTTAAAGAGGTGTGACTCTTCTGAATGGTTTGCGTCATTTCTTATGCAGAAACAGCATTTGCAGCAGCTGCGTGTGTTAATGCTTACGCCACAAAGGCCGGATCTTGCTGTCTGCAGCCCTTCCAGTGGAGGAAATCTGAAAGCTGGTGCTTTCGGGGGAAAGAACTAATCTGTGTACATATTAACCACACTGGTAAACAAAGTCAACACTGTCAGTGTGTGTGTTTAGTCCTCTGTGGTATGTGAAGCAAAAGAAACTATTATCTTTTCTTTTTTTCCAGAGATTTGAAGATTGAAATAGTAAGTTTACACTCTAATCTTCACTGCTTTTTAGCAACAGCAGTGTGTAATATTTATAGTTTTTTCATCATTGTTTATTTATTTATTTTAGAAAATTAAGCAAATGACTGTGCATGGATTCTAATTATTTCTGTCAATAATATCTCACCACCATTCTGTAAACATTTTATCTTATCCTTTTCTTTTTACTGTGCATAGGTGTGACGTTTAGAGTCATCCAATATTACATTCTATAACCTCCTTTATTTTCTATATGTTCGCTCAGTGGCTGATGCACAGAACAGAAGGGGAGGATATTGATGGAAGGAGGTACAAACATGAGGGGGGGGAATTGTGAGCGTGCTCATTTTCAGGATGTGTGAACTTAATGTCCCGGCCAGACAAACCAAAGGGAGGTCACATAACACCAACAAACACCTTTTTTCCCCCTCATTTCCAAACCTGTTTTTTAAAAATGTTTTTATAAGAGCCTTGAGGCATCTGACTGCTACCCAACACGTTTTTAACTCTAATGATTCTCAGAAAATACAAGCATTCTCCAATCGCTTCAGAGTAATTAATCAAAAGAGTTCATCACATGAGGACGTTTCTATATATCGCAGATAATTCATGTTTAATGTCACACTGGGGTAGCTGTGAGTGCAGCATTTAGCCACAGGCTCATTTATTGCTTACACAACAGAGACAAAATCACTCAGTAGATGCAGTAAAGAAACAAGATGCTCTTCCTGCGATGGCTCTGAAGGTAAAGCTCCTCGTTCAGAAGTCAAATAGTTCAAATTTTAGACTGATTTCTGCAACAATCTGAGACTCAGAAATACATTTCTGAGTGTGTGACTGAAAGGACATACTGTTAAGTGATGTGAGGATGTGTGTTGTGCTCTATGGTGCTTAATAAAAGCTGCTTTACATGCTAATAACAGATGACAGGATGTACAACATGATGCATTATAATATATAATAAATTTGATCAGAGGGGCTAAAAGAAAAGGGTGATTGTATTTAGATAAAAGACAACATGTTTATAAATCTAATTCCTCATGCTTGTACAGTTCTGATGGTCCTAAAATGTGCAGCACAGTTTTCTGTATTTTATGTGGCTTTATCTTGAGTGAATTAAAGGTGCTTGTAAAAAGTGGAACGTTATTAGCGTCAGACCACCTGGGGTGAACATCTGCAGCCTCAGACTGTAGACCCAACATACATCACTCTCACTATTTACTGTCACACACACACATACACAAATCCCTTATCACAACCCCCCCATTTTTTTTTTTTTTTTGCTTTCCTCTCGTTCTATTAGCATGCATTCCTGCAGGGCTGCGCGCTGGTTATTAAAAATGCCTCCATGTCACAGGTTAAGCAGGCTCTGCTCCTCTGGTCAGTCAGAGTTCACAGGTCAGCAGTTTAGTGTCAGAGGCTTGGATAATCATAGCCGATTGGTTTATCCTGCAAAGTTGAGGATTTCTTACATGCGAGTTCCCTGCGCTGCTGCATGAAGCTTTTTGTTTATTTTCTCATCCCTACTGTAAAGACCCTCCATTGAATAATTACATGCTCTTTTCATGTTCTATTACAACTCTTTTTCCTCATGTCTCTGTTCCTGCACCATTTTTTCATCTTCAAAGTGAAAGCTAAAATAGGGCGATCATTGCAATTTAATTACTACAAACCCCGTTGTGGATTTGCTCTTGTGTTTGTTTACATGCATAGATTTGCCAGCTTCTGCACTTCTATTTTTGTGTGTTTCCAAGTATGTGCTTGTCTTTCAGTAGATGTGTATATATATGTACATCTTCTTATTTTTAGTGAGTGTGTGTATTTATGTGTGTGTGAATGAAGCTGCAGTGGGGATTATTTAAATAGATAAGTTGGTGTTTTATTCCCAATCTGAGGAATCTCCTGTCGCATTTCAGTCTCTTCACAATAACCCCCAGCATTCCTCCACATTCCCCTGACACACGCATGCATACACACACAGCTGAGTATTGCAGACGTTGCAATTTCTCTCTCTCTCTCTCTCTCTCTCTGGGGTAAAAAGCTTTGATAAATGAAAATAAATACTTTTCTTCATATGAGGAACACAAAGGGGAAAGAAGAAAATGGCAGAAGTGACATGAGGTCTGTGGCAGTTTGATACCTCATTGCGAGCAAATATATGAGCAGGAAACAGTTTCTGGGGCCACGTCTGAATGTGTTGCAATTTAGTACTAAAATGGCGGGACATCCTCAATCATTGTGGGGAATAAACGCGAGCAAGACATTGATTCAGGGATGTGTGTTGAGGAAAAGGGAGATATAGCAACTGGCCTGGAGGCTGACACATTAACTGAGTAACAGTGAGAGGGGAAAAACAGCACAATACATGATTTAGAGGAAACAGGTTCTCCTGCTTCATATGTCTGCTTATGTGACTGCAAGGTCACATCAGAGCTTCCCTCCTTCTTTCTCTCCACCTTTGTTTCTCTCCGCTCCTCTGGACCTCATTTCATTCAACACTCCTGAACCTCCGACAGCTCCATAACTATAACTCTCGTCTCCCTGTCCTCTCCTCCTCTCTTCTCTTCATCCGCAGCTAAATGACTCTGTCAGAAATAAAGAACACTTATCTTATCCGCTGCCCTCCACTCTGCTGTGTCTGTCCCTGCCTACGTCACACAAACAGAAGTATAAACACCTAAAAACAAAAGTCTGCAAAAAAAATACAACATTTTAGCTTGTTCTCCCAAAAGTCTCCCCCAACCTGCCAGAAAAAAGGAGATGCACAGCCCACAGTGCAGCACAGACAAGTAGATGGAAGCTTGACAGAGGACAGGTGTCCACTTATTCTGTTCTTCACATACACACTCAGGCATGCACTCCTCCTCTTCCTGTCATCCCATCCTTTTCTCCTCCCTGTGGTGTGGAGGAGAAAAGGAATCCACAGCTCTCTGCAGGCTGTGGAGGGCTTACCGTGTGCTTTTGTCTTATTGTGTGTGTGAGAGAGAGAGAACTACCTACCAGCCGCTCAGCAGGGTGCCACACAGGGATGAGAGTAAAGAAAGAAGGATGAGGGGGTGGAAAGAAGTGCGATAGGGATAAAACTCTCACACAATAAATAGACACACACAGCTCGACACACGCTCCAGCAATCTGCTCGGTCCGTCTGAAAAACTCCATCACTGATAGTCACCGTACAGAGAGCAACGCAGGCTCTGATCAGCATGTATTGTGATGACTTTGCCTTTCCCCAACCTGAAAGTGCACACCGTCACAAAGTGTCCAGCAGACACAGTTCAGAGGGATCAAAGGTTATGAGTGAGCTGCATCGACGGATCCATCCATACACGGAGGTTATGCATATGTTTATTGAGCTCCGGCCACCTTGGACGCCTCACCTGAGTAAATAAGTTTGATGTGTTTGCATTCTGCGAGGCTCTGGATCGTCTTTGTTCGCTGTTTTGAAGGCCCTTCCAGCAAGAACACGACAGAGAAGGGAAAGAGAGCAAAAGCGCTGCGAGCGTGCATGCAAGGATGCGTGAGAGACGGAGAGATGAAAAGAGTGATAATTCTTCTGCTACCCCGAGGCCTCTCTCAGCCCCATTGTTCTCCCATAGGTTCCCCTGACATATATGCCTAAGCAAAAAGCTGGGGCCTGCTAATTGGCCCCTGTGTTAACAGTCGAGACAAAAGTAACGACGATGTTTGAGTTTGTTTCAGCGTTACATCGGTGCTACGAGCTTGCATGTGTTGCATTACTACAGGATTTAGTTGGTTTGTCATTCTGCTGTGAAGACTGTTGGATTTGCAAGTTGTGAGGACATTTACGATCCGGAAGCGCACCGAAGTCGCAAACCACCCAAAGACAATTAAAGCACCAGTTCAAAGCTGCAGAAATTAAACGGCATGTTTCTCTAATTGTTTCATTATCTCAGTGTGCTTATTAAATGTGCGATAACTGTTAATTAGCGCGTGAGGATTTGTCTTGAGTATCAAAACAAGTTAATTAAAACGAACACATTTAAAACAACAGTGATACAGCAGGTGTGTGCGACTCCGTGCGCTCTTTTCAACAGCTTTGTTTGCTTGTATCTCTGTTTAATTAAGATTCATAGGAGGGATTTAAATAAGATTCAAATGAGATTCATAGCTAGCTGTAGCAGCTCAGGTAATATGCAGATAGATTTAATGATGATTCAGTGTATCTCGCAGTCTAATGAGAGTTTGATTAGACCATTGGAAGCCATTGGCTGGAATCATTACTGGGGTGAGAGAGAAGAGCAGGAAGAAGAGGAGTTGTTGTTTAATGAGATTTTAAGGTAAATAAAATAACATTTTTCTGTCCTTTGGAGAACCCAGATGCTCTCAGCTTAAATATGAGTTATATTTATATTAAGTTACATTTATGCAGAACAAAATAAGTAAATAATAATCAGTGTGAATGTCTTTCTTGGTCTTGTAACCTTTCAGGTGTTGATTTAGTCTGAACTGACTTCCTCCAGTAGTTCATTCAGACATACTGTACATCTGAAATCAAACACGTCCCATTTTAATCTGTGTAACACGCAGCTGTTCACAACAGCTGGGACATTATATGTAAATAAAACACAGCCCCGGTGCTCACACATCAACAGTTACTCCTCTGTTGTCGTCTTTACGTGAACAGCACATTCTTTTGTTGTTTCTCTCCTGCTGTACGTACACATGAACAGATGTGCACTGCTGGATACTAAATGTTAGCATAGTATGCACGCTGCAGTGAAATAATGGGAAGTGGCATCACTACTCAGTTTGTGTGCCTGTGCTGGACAGGCTAAATTCAAAACTACTTTTTTAATCAAAGCATCTTCCCATCATAATTCTTTTCCCTTACCATTTTACCCATGATGTGAGTGAAGCAGTATAAAAGGTTCTTCTATAACCATCTACTTCACATGTTTTAAGAAAATCTACAATCTTATTTTGTTCTCCTGCTGGTAAGAATATCCAAACAAACACCTTCACTTATTAAATAAATCCAAACCCTGCTTTTAGACTCATTACAGGAAGAGTGAGAATACGTTTCGCTTGATGTGATGATGACATTCAATTACTTATAATTCTCATCTGGCAGGCTGACTTGCATCCAGCATTCATGCATTCATAATCACCTGATGAGGAAGAAAAATGTCAAACTCTCAAATATGTTTATATGGCAGAAAATGTGCACACATCCACGCAGAGCACATGCACTTCCAGCGATTTGTTGTTCCTTATTTTGCTGACTTACCCACAGTCATTAAAAAGGATGCTAACACACCAGGTAGCGTGCGCACACACACAAAGTTCTTGCATAGTAAAAAGCCAAACAATGAAACAAAATATTCTGCAGGGCTGCTTAAGGCTCTGCAGTGGGCACGCCGCTTCTCTACTATACAACTGCAGTATTGATAGATGCTGCAGTGGCTGAGTCTACCGTCCCACTTTATTTCAATTAGCTCACAGGAAGCAGGAAATAACCTGCAAATCAATTGTCATTTCTTCGGGACTGATGCTGGAGGCTGAGATTTACTTTGTCCACCAATAAAAGATGATGTATCCATGAGGAAGATTAAAGGGAATTTCCTCTTCACAGAGCATCAGCACTTACATTAACAGTAATGTTAAGTGCTTTAAAGCTGTTACGGTTATTCTATGATGTCGTGCGGAAATTTGTTTTCACGGTACATGCAGTGCAGAAAATACAGCAAACGTATACACCTGTAAAGCTTTAGTGTGTCCTTGTTTAAAATATCCCGTAGCTCAGTCTTATTACATCATCTTTCATTGGGATTTTATGTCAGTAAACTATGTAAAGAGCTGATAAATATAAGCATTTGCTCATTTTGTTATTTTATACTTGTGTTTTGTACAAACACACAAAAATCAGAAGAGATTTGATAATACATTCTGAACATTTTCTCCAGTCTGCAATTCTCCATCTAAACACTTCATGTCTGTATGATAGACACTAGTGTTTACATCAAATCAGCCTCAGAGTCATACCACAGACATAAATGTGATGAATGCTGATGCACCTGAGCTCAAAACTGCATTGTGGCAAAAAAAAAACCAAGAAGAAGAAGAGCAGGAAGTTGAATTTGCATCGTGAAACACACTGAGAAGCTTTTAGTGAGGCTGAGAGAGGAAGGTCAAAGTGGATTGCAAATGAACAAGACATAGAGGTTACACGGTGCATGACCATTATCAGAAAACACAGTCATGTATGCACTCTTCAGTATGGCACACAAACACACTCACACACTTACCTAAACATGCTTGGATGCACCACAGAGTGATTTGTTTGTGTTGTTGGTGCAGTGGACTGAGGCCATGAAGGTAGTAACTGTTTGATGGTAGGCTTTATGGAGACACTATATAACGCCTGTGACAGTTTATTCAGTGCATGTCAGGAGGAGGGGATTTGTGACACTACATTGACTGGGACACTCCTGCAGATCTTTGCACTCGTGCACACACCGTTCACAGCTTCAGAGGGATAAATGAGTGAGGAAATGTGAAACTGTTTGCATGTGAAATGTCATTGAGCTGCATTAAGGGCAACGTTACCACAAGGCTGTAAGTTTATTTTAAAAAGATCACCAAACCCCTGTACTGGAAAAATTAACTAAACTAAATGTCTTTTCTGATCATTTTAAATATAACCAACCACTCTCCCTTTGACTGGCTTGAATAGACACTAGTTTTTGCTCTTCTTTGCAGGAATAAAAAACACACCAGCATTTTTAGGACATTTTCTTCACTGGAAAATATATTTTCCTATCTTTTTCCACTAACTTTTTGACCAGTTAGTAATTCCCCAGGGTCCATTAGCCGAGTTCTCATTGGCTCTCCTCTCAGCTGGATGCTATTAGCCCTGCGATTGGGTATTGAATTAGCCTGCTGATTTGGTATTGAAGGAGTGAAGACTGATGAGAGGATTTGGCTAAGCTTTCTTCTCTAAACCTCATTACTCACACTCAAAGAGAACAGAGCTGGAAGATACACAAAACCAGCCACACAGACTCTTCTGTTCTTAAATTCTCACTTTTCTGCGGAAGATTTACCAACTTTAACATCCCTTCGTGCCTGCATTTTATTCACTCCTCACCTTTTATACCTGCAGCTGATAAAGAACAAAGGAAAACAAATGGTAGATATATACATGAGCAGGTGCTGCAGAGAACGAGACACTGGGAAACAACCTCTCTGTACTGACTGCTGGCCCAGGAGAGTGCTGCTTGCAATTGGAGGCTGCTAAAGAGAGGGATGTGTGAGAGGCTTTGAGCTGATTTATGCTGTGTTTCATCCCACAATAAAGATTATGGATGATGATATTGATTAGCAGGGGCTGTGGCCATGACTGGACTCAGGCTCTCAGGTTGGGAGAAAAGAGAATTTTGCTCATTATCATTCCCAGACACAGCGAGGAAGCTTTTCTACCGGTGAATGTGTGTAGATAAATGTGTCTCATCGTGAAAGTGCCAGAGACTTAGATCATCCTCTGTATTAGCGGCACCACTCTTACCTCCTTTAGCGTTTGTGAAAGTGATGAACCCCAACCTGTCCTCCTCTTTCACAAGCCAGAAAGTAAGCAGCGGGCGTTCCCAGCAGCGCTGCACAGCAGACGGAGAGAGAGGAATGAAGTTATTGACTCCACTTTGATTTAACCTCTCCAGCCTGATCCTCAGAAGCTCAGACACATGCAGATCGGGGAATTCTCTAAATAACAGCTGTCCTCTGAGAAATGTGCGCTTTAAAGACACAACTCAGAAAGCATTTTTAATTCAGATTCTTATATTATTAGATATTATATTATATACATGAAATCATAATGTACAAGTTAGGATCTGCAATCACGTGTCCATGTTGCTGATCTTTGTACTAACTTTGCACTTTAAATCACCTTAAGATATTATTTAATTTATGTTCATGATGATAAATAAGAGGTAAATAATGGATGGGTGGATGATAAATAAAGGAAAAACTCATAGAAAGCTCTAGTGTTACTGAATGTCAAAAACAGGTCACACAAAGCATCCTGTAAATGGAATAGAACAGGAGGTGTGAAATTAATCCCATGGTATTTCATATAATGCCACCTGTAGAATGATGCTGCACATTTTAAAATGTTAAATGACAGAACGGCAATGGGTGGAATAAAAATTTATAGCACAGCGTTACGCTTTGAGAGGACACACTAAAAGATACAACATGGACAAATTTGTAGCGATAACGTGTAAAACAGCATGGTGACTCACTGTCCAGGGAGCCCTCTGAACATTACACACATATGAAGCAGCTGAGCTGCTTTGTGTTACAGTTTTATTCTGCAGTATTTTTCACTTATGCATCAATATTTTTTTTATTTTTGCCTTCAGAGGGAGTTGTTTTTTTGTGTTTTTTAAATAAAAGTGTTTTGTTTTGTATTAGTTCAGGGTATTTTATTTGGTTTTGTTAAAAAAAGCAGGAGGGGTAAAACAAATACAATAAAGTATCAAATATAGGTGTGAATTTGATGCTGATGTTTATAAAATTTGGAAATTTGTACATATTAATTATGATGAGCAAACCTGTAGACTGTATCCTATTTTGTTTGTGCATCAATTTTGGAATCTAAAAAGTGTTAAAGCCCAATAGCTTTCCTTTAACATGTACGATGGAAATAAAAACGTGACTGCAGATTACAACCCACAGAATTCCCATATCTCCCTTTCCCACTTGTGTAGAATGAACTATGGCAGGAGTCTTATGCCGAGGCCATCCCATTTATGTCATTAGAATTTTTCCTTTCTATTAACAAATGAGCTGAATGTTACATAATATGCATATTGCATGCAGGTTGATTAGATTAACACTTTATTAAACACGAGTCTTTCCACTTCACACAAAGCAGAATTCAGCTCAGAAACTAGATCTGACAATTGTTTCTCATTTCTGGTTTAGCTGAGCTCTTTCTTTTTCCTGCTTGGGCTGTGAAATAGATCCTGACTTTTCCTCCTTTTTCTACCAAGCAACTTAATGTTATTAAGTTATCGTGATTAAACAAAAGCACTACAACACTTTTCTCACTTCCTTGATGTGTTAAAACAATGAAATGTTAAGGGTAAAAAATAATTAGTTTATTTTACTCCTAACCTTATTACCAAGTTAATGTTAAAATAGATAGGATCATTACATGACTCGGTAAAGGATTAAAATCAATCATTACCGTCTTTAGTAGTTTAAAAATTCATTATGAGGCATTGTATTTTTGTAGCATATGAGGATTCAGCCAACTTTTAATGTAGTTTATGCTTTTAAAAACCACAAATAACCTTACCACAAAAAAAATGAATCTGTTTACAAAATAGAGATGTTTGTGGTTGATAAGTGGTTTAAAAATGACCTATACTTTCCTGGAAAAATTAAATGAGCCACTATATAAACAATAAGAACTGTTTATTATGTGTACAGTATGCAGTATGTTTGTAAATAATCATGAATATCTGCAGAAGATGTTGGTTTAGTGAAAAGCATCTGCACGACGCTAATTTAGCACCAGTGCAGCTATTATTACAAATAATACCTCTGAATTCTGCTATGCTGAACACTCTTAGAGTTGTTGAACAGGACAATGGAGCCAAAGTGCACTCCTCTTTAATTAATTACCCGCTTTTGTTTCTGCAGGCCATACACAAACATGCACACACAGACAATTACACACTCAGAAAGAGTTTGGTTTTTAGAGGAAAAAGGAGGAAGCAAGAGAGAAAGAGGGTAATATCAGCAGGCTATCTATCCTCTCTTCCACTGGTGCATCCCAATCCTCTTTGGAAATAACAAATGCATAAAGGAGCCACAACACAAATATATCTGCCTGGCTCAGATAGATAGTGCTATGCTAGAGTTTAATACCCTTATGTAAACCAGTAACAATCAAGCCCTAACACACACCCCCACATCACCACTAAGGGGACAATAAGGAACACGCTCTATTCTCTCTCTCCAGATATGAACAGTGAGAAGTGATTGTGTGTGTGTGTGTGTGTGTGTGTGTGTGTAAGAAGGAGCATGCTGGATTTTTTTTCTCCAGCAGATAGTGAACAATACAGTAGCCCAGATTGGCTGGTTGCTGCTTGTGGTGGTTGTTGTTTCTGAAGCAGAGAGTGATACAGACCCTGACCTCAGAGACTGCAGCGCATCTATTTCATTCATCCCTCACCATCCACTCTTCTGATATCTCACTTTATCCCTCCGTGCCAATTTGTTTTATACTTAGCTTCCTTTCTCATCTCTTTTTTTTTTCCCACTAAAACTGACAAAGAGAGCAGCAACATGTCGAGCCCATTTGTCTAAAAATGTTGCCAGTGACAAGCAATCTAAAGCGAGGAAACTATGAGAGGACTTAGACATTTATCAAAATAATTTGTGCAAAATATGAAGCACATATGGCAGGTTTACCTGCAAGCAAATGGACAAAAATTGCTATTGGTACTGATAATATATCTTAACTTTATCGACAAATTAGCATCATTTCCTGGCAACTTAAACTGATTTTGATCAAGAGGGAGGAAAAACAACATGGTTGTCTCTGTAAAAGTGGATCAATATGATTAGTATGCCATGCTTGTGTCTCCATGCATGTGTGTGTGCACGGGTGTATAGACAGGGGTTGAAATAGCAAAGGTTAATATCATACATCAGCTGCTATCTGCAAACACCTCTGAGAGAGAAAAACACTTTGAAGGGTTGATCACTTTGAGATTTTACACCAGTTAGTATTTTATGCTGGCAAATAAAAAAAATGGCCACTTTCTTTCAGGTAAGAAGTGACGGCAACTAAGAAAAACGATTCATTGGACAGTGTAAATATCAATAATAAAGAGGAAACTGAGAAATTAAACATTTCTAATGAGTAATTTTATCAGAGTAAAGAAGAAAGATGTCTTGAATTATTATAAGTTTGCGGTTCTTTTTGCAGCATTTGCCAACGCTCAAAGTTTTCCCACTGAAGTTCAGCGTGCAGAGCGAGTCATAAAGAATCTGCCTATTACCAGCAAGCTCAGCGAAACATTATCAACATCTGCACACCATCCACACCCAGAAAATGAAACCCAGTAATATGCAGACACAGGAAGGCAGAACAGTCAGCAGGGCATACATGCGAGTGTGGTCATTGGGATTAATAAGCATGTTGTTCGTCGATGAGCTCATACATGTGTGAAAGCATGTCTTTAAGTTTCCAGCTTTAATGCTGTGCTCCCTAAACCACTTAAGGCCCTCGCTACTATAGGAAACCATCAAATATTTATAGTATTATCCACGATCCTATAGCATGTTAGTAAAGCAGACTCTGCAGATGTTCAGAGTTTAAGCTAAAGCTTTGGTTTGGAGCCGATTCACATGAAGTGATTTTCCCCTCACCGCCGGGTAACTCGGGGCAGCGATGACTAGTTATTCTGATGACGTGCTGAGTAAATCACACAGTGCAGAAGATGCACCATCACCAATACAGTCTGCAACTCTCACCGCAGGACACATTTAGATATTGTTCCTAAGAAAGTGGAAAGCAGAAAGCTTCAGAAAAAGAAAGCAAAACATGATTAAACCAAAGTCCCAGACAGTGAAATGCTGCTGCTGTTCTAAAGGTTGTTTTATGGCGCAGAAACAGCCTGATCTTTGTGTTGTTTTCTCTCTGATTGATTGCAATTGCCTGGGGCTCCTCAGAGTGCGCTGCGTTGTGTTTGAGTTTTTACTAGAATGGAGGAAGGATAAAAATCACAGCCTCCACCATGACGTGACAGAGGCAGAAAGAGGCCATCTAAACAGACACAGAGGCAGAGGAAGCGTTTGCAGATGACAGGATAAAACACAGAAGGTGAACAAAGGTGACATGCACGCAGACAAACGTGCTGCACATATGCAAATGCAACGAGGCAGCTTTCCATTTAAGATGTTCCATTTTGCTATAAAAGTTGTTCCATGCACAAAAAAACATCTAAATAAATCTGGATTTATAATTGTTATTATTAATTATCTTTATTCCTAAATAATTCACTTTATATATTGTGCAAAAAATCAGAATCAACAAGAGCAGAGTTCACATGCCATTTGTTTTGTTTTACATTTAGCGTTTCCATAGTAATGCCCATGTTTAGTCATTTTGTAGTGGAAAGGTCTTTAGTTTCACACCACGCTTTGTGTCTGTGGATGGTATGTATGCAGGGTTTGTGCAGTCAGAATGAAACAGTCGTTAAAAGAAACCAAAGTAGGGAAAAAAATTCAATCATTTAAAAGATGAACGAATAACTTATCACTTTTTGAAAAACAACAAATGAGACACACTTTGCTCAAATTAACAGTGAAATACATCCAGTTAAATTATGTTAAAATATAAAAAAAAGTCAATGTATCTAAACATTATAGCTGTAGAAACAATTAAAAGTTGAATTTCTAATTCGCACATTTCCAAAATAAAAGCGTCACAGAGGAGCATAAACAGCTCCGCTCATCACGACACTGAACAGCGGACTGCAGCCGAACAGTTTGTTGCTCTTTATCGCATTGATTTCCCCGAACACCTTTTCTGGAACATTCTTGTTTTTAAAAAATGGGAAATCTGTAAGTCACAGACGTAACTTTCAGATGTGTCGCTCAGCAGGAAGGGAGAAAAGAAACAACCTCTGATTCCACAAAACAAGCAACTCACATTTCATTTTTACTGATTTCTGCCTTCATGCAGGCTCTCATATCAACACTTACTCCACATAAAAGTGTCCTTTCTGTGCGTTTAGGTGATGAAAACAGGAGGTCGGCTCGTGGAACTGAAGCAGACAGACAGACTGTGATATGCTGAGGACAGGACAGCCCTTGGCTCTGTCTGTCAGCATGTGAAGCCCATGTGTACAGCAGTGTGGACGAAGCTGTTCAGGGCTCACCCGCTGCTGCAGACCTGTCATGGTGACAGACTGACATTGTAGCACTGAGAGGCTGAACCCTTCAATCTTTCTTAGCTTTTTTCTTTTAAGCATCCATCCATTCAAGTTTCTCAGTTCCTTTCATGTGACCTCTCGTAGTCTCACACCTTTGTTGCTTTTGCACATGAATCAGACTAGAAACAGACTTGGATGTTTGAAAATGAATGATGTATGATTATCATTTTTTATGTGTGTATTTTAAATGACATATTAACCCTTGATTAA
The DNA here is from genome assembly GCA_037177335.1 of Kiunga ballochi. Lineage (NCBI taxonomy): Eukaryota > Metazoa > Chordata > Actinopteri > Atheriniformes > Pseudomugilidae > Kiunga > Kiunga ballochi. Next base: position 20,729,532 of record JBAMIG010000010.1, read on the forward strand.
ATAAAGAAGGTCAAATGAAACTGACTTTTCACACACACTTAAAGGAACATTTGAGACATTTTCAGGAAAGTGCAGCAAAAAGAGAGCAGGCAAAGTGTGTCAGCTGGTTCTTGTGTTACTTTCCATTGTACGTTCAGATGCGTGACATACTGTAGGAGGGGAGCTGGTTGCATAATTCCACAAACCACAAAAAGGTGTTTATCAGATGATAATCTGCCCACTCTACAGATTACTGCACAGATTATCATACAATGAACGCCAGGAGGGTGCGACAGATAACATCTCCCAATTTGTGCATCTGTTTCTTGGCATTTATTGTGTGGTTGCACCTCTGTGTTTGTTGCTGCAACATTTTCAGCCTGTTTTTATACGCATGCTGTGGCTGTCAGTGTGTTTTGACTTTAAAAAAAAATGTTTGTGTTGCTGCTTTCAGTCTGTGGTGTGCAGGAACACTCACACACACACACTTCCTTCTATAGCCTGAAGGGTCCAACAGCTTATTATGAGTCCTTAGCGGGAGAGGGAGGAGAGAACAAGAGGCCGACTACACTTAAGTGGCGACAGACAGCAGACACAGGGAGATTTACTTCTTTTATTCCAGCACACAAAGATTTACAGGAGCTCAGTATGTGATTAAGAGAAACTCCCTCTATAATATGCTGGCAAATGTAATAATGACAAGTGTGTGTGGCAATGCTTCCATCAATAGGTTGCTATGTGGAATATAACAGAGTTATAAGAGGACGTGTGACAGTTGTGGTATACATTTGATGAATGCCAAATTTCTCTTCATTGTTTTTTTCTTCTCAACCTGCAACCTCCACACCATCCACCTACCACCTTTTCCTCCCCATCTTCATTCTGTCAGCAACCATTCTGAGTCTGGGTGTGTCTTTTTGTGTGCGTGCATGCTCATTCCCATCCTGTCAGGTTTATTTCTGTTATGTTTCTTAATTAGCTAATAAAGGTCATGGCATCTCTCAGTCAGAAAGGAGGGGGGGTGCATGCAAATGAGGCAGAAGGTCAGATGGATTAGTGACCGCCTCACACCACTAAAATATAGACGACCGCGCAGCCATACAAATACCTGCACCGGCGCAGGGCCATTCACACCGTGATGTGAATCCTTTTATTCAGACGCAGCAGTGTTTACAAAGCGTGTGCCTCGTAAACATGTGCTACGGCACATTTTAAGCGATGTTTTGGGATTTTCTGTGCCAGAAACACTCATCCCTGAATTGGGCAGATTTATTGGTTAGCCGTTTTCAGGCTGCTGTAATTGCAGTAATAGTTTGCTACTTACTTACACTGGAGGCAAACATTTGGACATTTGTTGCTTGTTGTTGCAAAACCATCAACTGATTCTTTTTTTTTATTTCCATTATAAATGATGATTGCCACTTTGGTTTTTTACAGTAGTGAACTCTAATGGGGACAAAACTCTACAGCAGATGCTTTTCTCCAAAGCGACTCACATCTTTTTTTTGTTCCCATTCGTTCCCAATATAATTATTACTGAATAGTGGGAGCTGGATTATTCACACCGATTCAGTTTGATGAAATAAGAGTTAAACAAAGTGCCCTGAATTCAAAAGGAAAGTGTTCAAAAGACAATACACCAAACTATTTTAAGACTTGCTTCTGTTAATTGATGATTAAGATAGTTAATCTAAATTAACCATATGCATTTATTGTTAATTAAAGTTGGATTGATGTCATTAGATACTGACCCAATTTCAGCCTGAAAATGGGATGGGTGAATGTAGTGTCCACTCTGTTTTCACTCCAGTATGAGTAGAATAAAGAGTAGACATGGCTTAAAATCACATTTTTCTTTACTATGCTGGTTAATCTCTTATAAATCATATTAATGAAATAAAATTAATCAGATGCAACTGGAAAAGGAGTGTTTGCAAGTTGACCACCAGCAAAGCCCACTGCTCTCGTTTCCTTCATGCTTTCTCACAAAGTCATCATCCAGCCCGGTCATTGAGTTTATCAGTGTTTCTTCTTTACTGCTTTACTCTTTTAATTCTTACTTTAATACATTTGTTGCAGAGAATGAAACAAAGCAACATATTTCTCTTACTACAGTTTCGTTTAACACACCTTTAAGAATTTCTTTAAGGTCATTATTCTTCATAACTGCAGATATAAATTATGTTATCCACCAATAGAAACACCAGATCAGAAAATAAGCCATGGTTTTATTGAATGCATAAAGCATTATGCAGGAGAACAGCAACACATCATTTTAATGATTAATTTATTTAAGGATATTTTTTATTTAAGATAACGCCTTCATAATACTGGACCAGCAAAGCACACAGTTTTTATGCTGAACTTGTTTTTAGATTGTTGCTGGAATCTATTTTCAGTGCCTTCTGGGACTCTTCCTCCTCCAGCATTCATATATTGAAAATCTTAGAAAGACCTGTAAAGAAAAAAAAAAAAAGAGTAGAATCAAGCCATTCTGGAAAGGCCTCTGCTCCACTGCATGTGACAGGTTACAAAACAGAGAAGTGCACAACAAGCCGGATCAAAACCAGCATGCTGGGTCCAGGCAGAGAGGATATTTTTAGAAATGCAGTAATTGTGACTTTACTCTGAGCGTAAGCTGGTTTATTTTCTGCAGTGTAATAATCTCAAACTATTTTCTTCCTTTTTTTTTATTTCCTTGTTTTAGTTTTGTACATAAGCTTTTTGTGGAGATTAAAAGCTCTTTTAAAAAGGTCTGTATCCTGAAGCGCTGTTGTGATGCATCCTGTGAATTGTTGTGTAGATGAGATAAGAAGATGCTCAAAAGCTGACGCCGTCAACGCTGTAGTGTTGCAGTGGATCTGTTACACCTCTTTAGGTCTATCACCTTTCACAGCAGAGCTTGTCTCAGTGTCCTTTCGTCCTAAATCACCAGGCTGTCTCCATGTGTGAAAGCTGTTCTCTCACTCTGGGTCTATAACTCATGTCTGTCTCACTGCTTTCTTCAACACCATCTCACCCACTCCATGTTCCCCATAACTCACTATGTTTCGCTCCATCTCTAACCTGCTCACTCACCTTTCTGTTACAGTCATTCACGATTATATCTGTAACATTTGACTCATCTTTCTCGTCTCTCCACTCTTTCTTCTGTAAACTATTACGAAACCTGCTTCTGACATTGCACCGATGCTCTGATTCATAACAAGATTCTTGTAGTGCATGTCCCTGTCATTCATCTATTTCTCTCTTGTTGTCCGGCTGCCTGCCTGACTTACAGCTAACAGAGTGATGGACATGAGGTGAGACCCAGTGGCTTTCACTCCTCTGCATCGCAGCACAACACCAGCTACAACCAAACAACAGCACTGAATATATAAATATTTACAGCAGAGGGCAAGAGACAAAACTGAACTTAAGTTGGGAAGCGATAAAACAACGCATCTTGAGTCTTTGAGCTCATTATGTTCATAAGCAAAGATAAATGCACTGGCCTAATAACAAAGATGAGAATAAATGCCAAACTTCCTCGCACAGATGAAAACAGATGTGAGAAAACCCGGCTAATATCTGGAAATGCAGGCTGTTTGGTCTGCAGCATTTGGAGTAGAGCTAAGACCTAGTTTGACTGTCAGCGTCATATCTTCAGCTGAGCAGATTTTCAGAAGAGACGATAGAAGGAAAGGGACTTTGTGTGGATTCTTTACTCCGTCTGTCATTTGCTTCTTACTTATCAAGCTGCTGTTTTCAACACGTGCTCTGAGCTTTAGCTCCTCTAAAGGTTAGACACAAAATCTGCCACACAGTTTGGTGAACAATGCACTGCCCCAGGAACCATCCCCACTTTTCAAAAGTCCAACATTTTCACATTTTTCTTTTCAAATTTGACCCGCTTGAATATTTCAGGCACCCGTCTTTTTCTTCTTCTAATTTCCCCCCTTTATCATCTTTAAATATGCCAGTTATTTCACACCGCTGACCCCCGCAGCCTTAAACCAGGAGTCAGCCCTTCCCCACAGCTCTCCCTGACTTTGTCTCTCCTCTCCTATGCAAACACGTCCTCTGTCTTGCAAACGCATCTGCGTGCCCTCGGGGACGTGAGATTTAAAGCCGTTTTCAGGGGAGTTTAAAAAGGTCCGATCTATAATCACCAAAAGCTCTTCGTCCGTTTGCAGACTTAGAATAACATGCATTTAAATGACTAAATCCGATATCTGCATCTGCGTCATGACTCACGCTGCGGCTGAACCGTGCACTTAGTTTCAGTTTCATGTTAATATGTGGCTGATAAAGTGGTGACCATCACACCACCATGGTGTGTGTGTTTCTTGTTTTCCATACAGACAACAGAATATAATTACTCAGTGGCTGCTTTGTTGCAGGCGTCCGCTTGCTGCTAACACACGCTAACAACAAAGAGTGAGGCCATATGTCATCTGCTGCATTAGCCACTGCATAGTTTTGTCAGACAGACTGCTTGACAGTACATTACATACATTAGCAGTGTTTCCAGTCTCTATCAGTCCTCTGATTACAGTAAATGTTCCCTTGCATTGTAATGATGGGCTTTACAATAATGGGCCATAAATTAATACAGTGCTCAGCAATAAATACTATGATGCTGTTGGCATTCGCAGTACATGTGCATATGGATGAATCGGTGGATAATTACTTTGCACAGAGGCAGGACAACATTCACTTAGAGTCGGTTTGTCACAGTGCTGGGAAGGGAATCTTGATCAGGGGAATTGATTACCCACAATAGTGCAAATTTAAGAAAAAGGAGTGTATTAGCTGTGTTTTTCCACAGAAGACACCAGCAGAAGACTGAATCTCTTTTCTTTAATCTTACAGAACAGGGGGCAGGTGTGAAAAGCTTATTAAGGTATAATTCACTGCTCTGTCTGTGTCATTTGGTCCTGCATTATCACTAAGATCATTCACACACACACACACAAGCGTAGAAACCCTCAGAGTGAATGGCAAGCAACCATGTATGTGTGTTGGGGTGTGCTTCCATATGAAATGTACACGGGGGTGAATCTCTGTGGTGTTAATGGCTTTTTAAATGTCAGGAAAAGTCAGGGAATGATAAAAGAGAGATCTGTTATCCGCCGTCCTCATGATCACCAAGGAGCATGCCGCTGCTCTCACCTCGCTGAGGAGCCTCTATGTGTGTGTGTGTGTGTGTGTGTGAAGGAGTAAGCCAACTTCCACCCGCGCTGATGTCAGCATGATTTATTCACCAATCAGATTAGCAGTAAAGAAGACAATGAGAGAAAGAGAGTGAGGACAAAATGTAAGACATAAGGCTGCATTCTGAACTATTGTCATAGTTGTAATTGTGCTCGATTCTGAAACAGTTCTTAGTTTCTGGAGACGTGCTCTGATGAAAGTGGTCGTCTGCAACCTTACAGCAACAACCTATAGGATGTGCATTTGCAGATTCCCACATATAAAAATACTTTTCTAAAAATTCATTTAGCTTTTTTTTGTTTTTTATTCTAACTCTTATTTTAGTTCAACACAGATCTGTAAAAACAATAATAGAAAAGGAAGTAAAGTTACAGAAAATGTTGCTTTGAATTAAAACCCAAGGCGCTCCTAAACATAGATCCACCGACACGCTGCATGAGAATGAGCATGCATATGAAGAGTCTGCAACCTCATGGAAACTATTTTTATCTTTCAGGGTTGGCATTTATCTACTTTATCCTGTCATACATTTATCTGAAGCCCCCTTTTAGTAAAAACTCCATAAACATAAACAAATCCAAAGTTTAACCCATAAATATAACATGTTAATAAAATGGGATCAAATATAGCAAGTAGTTTACATAAATCCTCATTAATGCATGCAGGTATAAAATGTTTTTCAGGGTTTATTTATTCTGCACAAAGTTCAGAATTAAACTTTAGAGGGAAGCAACAAATAAGTATTTTCTGCTAAATAAAAACAAAACATTTAGTAGTATTCCCTAAATATGTACATTTTGTTGTAGTGTGACTTCACTCGATAAAGGTTTACAAGTTGCTGCTCCAAACTGCGGTTTCTGAAAGGTTCCCACTCTTTACATACAAACATAAAAGGCATCATTAAGTTAAAATTGCTCATTTCCTTTGTGAGGATGATACAGTCAATAAGAAACACTGCTTCATTTTCACATCACAGCTCTGTCCATGCTGCTCCACTCGCTCCTACTGTAAAGGACACAAAATCTTCACCGTCTTTCCTCCTCACATTAAATCTCCCTTAAAACCCACATCGCCCGTGCTTCATAAAAACACAGCGTGCATGTGTGTGTGCATGTTAAAATTTGTGTGGTTTGTCCAGCGTGTTGGCCCACTCTAACAGAGGGTTGAGTGATGTCACAGCAGACTGCATTTTAATAGAGAGGGAAGCAATTAGAGAGGGGACAGGCCGAGAGGTGGAGAGATGGAGGGGCTGTCTGCGTGACACACAGTCCTCACACACACACACACACACACACACAC
>JBAMIG010000010.1:20736105-20754273 GCA_037177335.1 Kiunga ballochi
AGGCCGAGAGGTGGAGAGATGGAGGGGCTGTCTGCGTGACACACAGTCCTCACACACACACACACACACACACACACTCATTACTGAGGATGAGTTAATTAATTGCACGGTGATTCACAGTACTTGTAATTAATCTCGTAGGTATGCGAGTGTATTTTTGAGAGGTGACTCCACTCCCCTATTTATAATGCGCGCACACACACACACACACACACACACTGTAGCTCTTCACATAAACACACATTCTCCTGAAAGCACCAGCTCATCTGTCTCAAAGCTGCGTCACATTTTTCACACTGAAAAAAACATTTGTTGCTTCTTACAGATTTATTTTTTACGACTTGATGTTTTTTGAGTGTTTTAATTTTTTTGCTAAACAGAATTTATTCTCTAAAAGTCCAAACTTTAAATCAAAGCCTTTTCTTATATTTTCAGTATTTCTAGACAATAAATAAATGTGTAAAACCAAAAGGCACATTTCTGTCAGTACAGGCAGTAAAACAATGAAAACTCATTTTATGCTGCTAAATAAAGGCAGGAAGGAAGCAGGAGGTCATTTTTCAGTTGTGTGTATTCTTATTTTTTTATTTGGCTTATAGGATTTTCAACCAGACAGGGAAAAATAAGTTTTTACATGTATTTTAACCTTATAGTACTCTGTTCCATCATGTCCTGGCAGAAATGCCTCTCATCCCTCCACAAAGCTCTTAGCACATTACTTTATTTTTGGGGAGGAGGGAGGGGGTTAAAAAATGTCCAGTTAAAAAATTATGTGTATTAATCTTGCTCTGTCCTACCCATGATCCTTTGCATCTATCAGCATCAGCGGGAGTGGTGGAGCAATCACATTTGGAAATTAAACAAATAAAAAAGTTGAAGATAGCTGAGTGAGTGATGAAGCCAGCCAATAGCAGGAGCATAAATCTCTGCCTGTCGCCACCCTAACTCTGCCTACACACATTTGGATATTGTTATGATTTTACCGTGTTTGCATATATGGGGCTAATTTATTAGAACCAAACACCATCAGGGTTATTTACAGGCAAGTTCTGGTCTGCCGCCAATAAGCCCATTAAGCACATTGTTGGAGAGTGGTTACATGATCAAATACACAATAGTAATTGTGAACGGAGAGAGGCAGAGTGTTTCTCAACGAGGTGATTATCTGCGTGCAGGTTATTGTGCGTTTTAAACGTGACATGTAAAGCTGCATGGCATCATCAACAATCTCAGCTGTCAGTAAAGTGAGGTGTGAAAATGTGTGAGAAGATGGTTAAAATGTAGGAAAGCAGAAAGATTGAGACTGAAACTTGTGTTTGTGGTTACAGTTAAAGAGGTTTGTCAGGATGTGACGTTGAACCTGGAACCAGGAAGTATTTTCATCCATGTTCGTCACCTTTAACCTGAAAGTACTTCTGTTGGAGTGTGTTACGATGCAAACCGAACCATTTTGTTTCATGTCTTTGATGATGAAGAACAGGTCCGTCCATCATTTCTGTATTGAAACTGAATTTCCATTTAAACGCCGTTACTCGAACCATTCTTCCTTTATCAGTATTCAGCTTGTGCTTTTAGGATGTTGTTCTGCTTACTTACCGTCAGATTCAGCTCACAGATAAATTATCTGACTTTTTTCTCCTGAGGGGTTTTTGACATCAGATAATGACGGGTTTTTAGTCGTTTTATGTCTTTATGATTACGCTGCATCAACAACTTCTTGGGAGTTTGTTAGTCTTGATTTTGTCTCTAGGATGATGAAATCCACTCGTTTAATCAGCCTGATGAACAACAGTAACTTATTTTCTGATATTCTCATAAATTCAGAATGCAAATCCATAAATATAGGCAATCCAGGCTAACATGCTTTAACTACTCAAAGATGGGTTATTTTGGTAAACTTAAATAAATAAAAGCTTCTTTTTATTTGTTTCTCTTCTTAATTTACAACCCCTGTTTTGACAATACAAGAACCTTTGTTGAACATCCAAAACATTTTTAAGGATTAGTTTAAATTAGCCTTTCTTTAAGGAACAAAGAGTCAGCACAAATGCAGAACACACACACACACACAAGTGACAAAGAGACGGAGACAGCAGGCTAAGTACGTGGTTCACCAGGTTATGCGTCATTTACTGGAGCTCAATAACATCATTTCCCACCGCCCGACACACCTGGTCACACAAAATGATACCTGCTGTCCTCTGAGAAAACACAAAGCGCATCTTCTTTCACCCTACGGTGGCCTCAACCAGACACATTGCATCCCCGCTCCACTTTCTGCTCGTGACAGATGTATTTATGTAATAGTTCTGATAGGTATTGATCAATGCGGCACGGCCAGTTAAGAAACGGAGAAAAATGAGATTTCAAAATCAACGTGGCGGTGAGGGGAGTTTGGTGGAGATGATGAGTGACAGAGAAAAGAGTGAGAGGGAAAAGGAGGGCAGTGGAGGAAGTAAAACCTTAGCTTAGCTGGAAAGCTCACACAAACACTCCTGAGTCACACAGGAGACACCGGACAGTGTGAAAACAAACTAACTCTCCCCTGTCTCTGTGTGTGTGTGTGTTTGGACTGGCATGATCGCATGTGTGTATATGTGTGTGACCTTGGTTTGGCCCGGTGGTAAAGTGGGGCGTCAGGAGAGTCAGTGTGTGAGCAGTCAAGCGTTCTCCCTCAGATTAGCAGGCTTTATTACTGCCACCAACCGCTGGCCTGACAAATCCTCTTATTTCATTTTACCTTCCTCTACCTCTGCCTTACGCTTTCTCTTTTCCACCCCTTTTTTATTTTTTTAAGATCTCCCTCCCCCTCTTTTCTTCCGGCTCTGCTGCAGTTTGCATGCTTCACCTTAGACCCCGCCTGGCTTTCGTTCGGTTTTTGCTCACGGTGCAGCGGCCTTATTTTCTATTTCCCCACTCTTTTCTCCTCATTGTCTTTTTATATTCTGCACTGCTCCGCTCATACTAACACAGCTTTTTTTCCTGTGTTCCTCCACCTCATGCTCTGCTCCTCCCTCTATCTATCTCCCTCTGCCTGCCTCTCTATAGTGTGATGAATCTGTAGACAGGGGCTAATAATTGTACTTCAGCCCAAGTGCTCATTTTTCTTTGTGTTTGAAAGCTGTGACAGGCAGGGGCACTTTTTTTCCCCTCTACACCCCACAGCCCTTTTCTCCTCCCCTTTCTCTACCTTTTCTTTCTATCCTCACACAATGGGTGAGTAAAATAACTCAGGGTTTACAAGGTCACGCTGTCTACTGGTGAGGACACGCTGGGGATTTGGGGCTGGAAGGATTTCCTCAAAGGTGCCGTGTTGAGGCTTCAATAAAGAACAGAGAAAGTTATAGATTGCAGAAGCGGATCTGTAGGGAGAAATAAGTGCGTTTGATAGGGAGTCGTTGCATTACAGCCATCTGGATTCAAATGTTGCTTCTAAGACCACAAACAAATTAAATAGGAAGTTGCAAGTAGCGAGTCCCAACGATTCCAACAATTTTGGGTTCAACCATTTTGGTATTTGTAAAGGAAACCCATTTGAAATGTTCCACGTGTTGTGATACAGAGAACCTGCTTCATATTTAAGGTGTTTTGATAAAGAATTGCAATGAAAGTCTACATTAGCACGTCCGGTTTATTGTATCTGAGAGAGAATTGGGTACAGCGAGGCGGGAAAGGCCTCGTTTAAAGACTTCAAACATGCACAACTAACATTAAATATACATTCAAACAGAGAAATCTGTGCTGGAAAAAAACAAAATGCTCAAAAATTATTCGGTTTTAAAGTTATAACCCTGCAAGGATAGCACACGGTTAGACGTTGAAGGAAAATAATATTTTCATTGACTCACACACAGTGGTACTTTATGAAAATGGATCAGCAATTTTAACCCTGATGCCTTCTTCAAAAGGAAGAGATGGAAAGAGAGCAGGAGGGAGGGTAGAGAACAGAGACTTTATTGCCTGCTGTAGTTAGATGGTAAATTTCCTCCTGGCAGATATTTATTGGGTTAGTTGAGTCCAGAGAGAGCTTTAACATTGATTGTGATCATTAAATATATCCGCTCGAAATGGCAACATGGCATTCCTTCAGTCAATGGAGCCAATAGGAGCAGAACAAAGGCATAATCAAATCAATCCTCTCATAATTATTCTTTGAGAGGTAGAATTAATCACAAGAAGAAATAAAAACAATAATGGAAAATGAAATGGTCTGTCATAAACAATTACTGCCCAAATTGAAATATACCCAGTGAAGAAGAAAAAAATCAAGTGTAAATCCAACTAATTAAAATATCATTCTAATGTATATCGGTTATCCGGTTTACACGGCTCTCAGTTATTATACTGTTGGGCCGGCTTTGTTATTACAAGACTGAAATAAAAGGACTGGAGAGGAAGTGTGGTGTGGGGCGGTTGACTGGGGGTCACAGGATCAAGGTCCTCCTCTTGTGAGAGCCATGATTCTCCCTCTTCCCTGCTTGCTGAGAGGAAGTGTAGCTTATTGATTAGCTATCAGATGATTCCGATAAGGCCTGATCGATAGGACTTTGTATGAAAGCCAGGCAGGACCTTTCCTCTTCACCCATGGATTGGCCACTCCAGTGCAGAACAACGCAGACGTCCAGTTGCTCGCTCGTCTCCTGGAGATTTTCCTTTGTGTCTCGTGTCCGCCCCTCTAATCGAAAGCTTCCTCCTCTGTGAGTTTGAGTGTTTATGTGTTTGCTTGAACAGAGCTGTCAACCTACAGGGATGGCGAAGCATCATAATGACAGTGGTAGACTTTAAATAGGTAAATGTGTGTGAAGTGTGCTGGGGGAAATTTTGACTGAAACAAAGTTGAGGTGGAGCGAAAAACACAAGATTAATTAAAAAAAAAAAGTATTTGGTGGCTTTTTGTTTTTAGTGACAAGATAAACAGGAAATGCAGGAGAAAGAAAACAAGCAGCAAATGTTTCCTGGCCTGGGGTTTAATTAGGATCTGTTGCTTAGGACATCCAAGCACCATGTGCCCAAATCCACTGAGCCATCAGGCCAGATCAATCACTCCAACTGGTGGATTTCCATATTACACCATTTATCAGTTGCAGCAGTTTTTTGACACGCAGTCACAAAGAGTTGTCATTATTCTTATGATGCAGCCAGCATGAGACTTTGATGAGGTGGAGGAAAGAGTGAAAACATTAAACAAACATGACATAAAGTCTTCCTAATAATCAAAATAGTGGCACAGTCACGTGGGTTCAGCAAGGCAGACTATCTGGGCAATTCTAAAATAAATAACCCATGGGGTCTAAGCACAGTTGAAGGGTAAGTGAACAGCTGACATGCTAAAGGCACTGGAAAATCCATCTGTTAAGCTGAGCCAGGCAGACACTTTGGAAGTGGGCAGTGTCATCTCTCACAGTGGCTCATGTCAAGGCTGATCAACCTGCTGACTTAACACACACGGTGAAACTATGCTCTGTAACTGATTAACATACAGACACATTCTCATACACGCAAAATCCTGATTAGCCTGGGATTGAAGAATGGCCACGAATGAGCTTTAGCCTGATCAGCACCACGGATAGCACCCAGGGGCAGCCGCCAAATAAAACTAATGTTTTTCACATAGTGATCTAAAATAAACTAAACATTGCAGCTTCCTCCTGTTTGGTGACAGTGAAGTTACCGTGTAGATTATTTTAGTGCTTTTCTTCCAGAATCGCTGCAACTGATTGCATCTAAACACAGTTGGATGATTTGATAAGTATTCAGGACAGTTTTGTACACTTTTTTTTCTCTTTTGTTTGTTTTGTTTTGGTGTTTTTTATGTGATTCCTCACTGTAAAAATATCAGATTCAGGCTTGTTCGGCTTGAGTGTGCACGTGTGTGTTTGTTGTGTATCTCTGCTTCATGTGTGGGAATGGGAAAGGACACTGATAACACACCTGTAGTTTGAGTAAGTACAGATTATGGCAGGGCAGGACACCAGTATCAGTTTCTCTGTGTCAGTCTGAATATTTGGAGTGTTTTCTCTACTAAAAAGCATTTTATAAAGAGACCAAAAAAAAGAGACTTTTTATTTTTTTTAGTAATCCTGTAAATGAAAGTTAACCTGTGCTCTTCACATATGGCATAAAGGTTCTTTGCCAACCAAATGAGCAAAACACCATGTTTTTTGTGTTCTGTTTCTGAAACCAAAGAGTTCATTAAAAATTCTGCGTAATTTTGAATCTTAGAAAACATTCAGACCCACATTATCAGAGGATTTTCCACACCAGCTGAGCCAGAGTCCAGTCTTTGAGGGTTACTATCCTGCAACTTTAAGACGCAACATTTCCATCACAACTAAATGAAATGACTGAATGTCCTCGTGCACATCATTCAGCTCTGCAGAGGCCGGCTAACAAGCTGCTCATTGGACTCAGGTGTGCAGGGTAGTAAATCTATAGGACCGGACTTGGGCCCTCTGCTCTGCACAAATATCTCCCCCTGATGGCCTGCAAAGGAAAAAAAAAACTAAAAAGCTTTCACACATTACAATGAAACCTTGTTTTATTGAATTTTTCTAAGTCTTCTCCCTGTTTTGTTTTTATTTTTACAGATATCATCACATCGGAACGCTGTTTCTTCAACAACCTACGGCACCTGGACGACCATAAAGCACAATGTCTCAAAAGCGCCCGACCCTTCCAACAGCGTCAGGACAAACAATCCACAGGAACTCCAAACCCAATGTTGAAGAACAACAGATTTAAAAAAGAAAAAGTTAAATCAGAGACTGGAATCAACCCATTCTGGTTCTACAGCAAGGGAAAACACACAGATATGAAAGTCTGTAAATAAGACTCGCCACAACCTCTGTTCGTATCACCCCCATTAATATCTCCAAATTGTAATTTAGTCTTAACGGAGTGCAGATTATTCAGTATTTTAGTTTGAGTTTAGGAGCAAACAGAAAAATGATGATGTCCACACCCTTTAGCACACCCTTAGAAATCAGGAGGTTGTAAATATTGTACAGAGGACAAATAGGGACATGAATAAGAAATAAGATTATTGCAGAATAATGTACATAGTCATAGTAACCATACCTCTATAGCCATGAGTCAAATGACCCTTACTTTGAATTTCTTCTATGTCAAAATGATTTAGTGACATGATTATTAAACATGCTCTAGATTTCTATAGGAAAGTTTTCATGGAGCTACACAATATCCTGAATACAGAGACATTAATCGGGAAGACGTAAACTTGCCATTTAGTGCACTTTTGCTGGAACCTGATGCAAATGTCATAGTACTTCCAAGTAAATCCTGTATTGTCATCAAAACAGGGGTTTTTTATTTTCTATTTTTGTAAGTTTAGAAGTTAGAAAGGCTACAGAAAATAAGATCCAATCTTTCTCGTTCCCCTCTTTGCCATTGTAAACTACCACAGCAGAGCTGAGCCCAACTAAAACTTCACTCATTCAGTAGATTGTGTATGAAGCCCCTCCTGTGCTGTATGTGTAGTGTGTTTTAGTTCTGTAGTTATGTTAAATATCCAGATGGACTTCTGTAGCTTGGCAATTTTTGTATAGTGCAGTCAGAAACTTCTATTCAGTTCATACCGAAATCCACATCAGCTGCTTCCTCTTCGATTCCTGTTTGGCTTGCTCCCCTTTCTCCTCGTCTTCTGTCCATTAGAGGGCCTGAATCCTAACTGACCCCTCCGCAACCAGGCGCTCACTCAGCTCCCACAGACTGGCAGCGCTGCTCTGATCCTGGGCCTGGATGGATGGCTGGCAGCGGAAGCAGTTGTTGAAGTACATGCCGCCTATCCCCTCCAGCTCTGGAGCTACTGCACAGTATACTGTGGTGGCTGCACCTTGTTGCTGTGGACAGAGAAAGGCACGGACAGACGAGATCAGTGGACAAATCATGGCCCTGAGACAACAAGACAGCATCACCCTGCAGGAGGAGATAAAATACGAAGGACTTATCCACTCACAGAGACAATAGGATGTGTCCTGTCCAAAGACACTGACCACTTTGTCCTCAGTAAGACACAAACACAAAAAGAGAAGGCATGACTGAGTGTCCAATGGAAGAAAGAAATAGACTCATGCAAACTCAACGCTTCTTCCTTCAGCCCACAAGGACTGGGCCACATGACCATGGGAACAGCAAAACCCCCTAATTGTACATATATTTATACACATATATTTATTTATTTATTTCTCTACATGGCGTGTACAGGATCTCTGGTTATATGGGATTGTGTGAATGCAACAGATGTATAGACTCACAATGGACAGAATGAGAACTAAAAACAAAACACCAGCTCCTGTCTGGATGAGAATAACCGGAGAAACACCAATTTTTTGTGTGTATTATAATGTGCAGGTTCTAGTGGCTATCAATGTGTATATTTTCACATATGTGTGTGTGTGTGTGTGTTTGTGTGTAAGGGTTACGCAAGCATTCAAAGTGGAATTTAAGTGAATGGTGCGAGTACATTTTTGTGTCTAAATCAGAAGGTAGTTGGTTTAAGAAAACAGTATTTTCAAACACAACACACACACACACACACACACACACACACAAAACAAGCATTCCTTCCGGTTCTCTCCAAGTAATTGGTCTTTCAAGGTTGAATATGAAGATCATTAAGTCCCAACCCAGAAACGAACTCCGTTTCATGTCATCTCAAGCCGCAACACATTAGAAAAGTAAAACAGTATTTGGACACAACCTGCTAAGTTTTCTAATACACCCTGTCCTATCAGTCAGTAATTAGTAGGGATATTCTTGGAGGGATATTTCTGTGACATTTGAAAATGAAAGTTGAAACAGCAGCAGAATAAACACGTCAGAGAGAATTACACACATAACCCAACTGCTCAAAGAAGGATCTTTCATGTTGCAGCTCGGGCTAAAAGCTGCTGTGACAGCTTCCCTGCAAATTCCAGGGCTGGAGACAACTTCTATACGGCCACATGAAATGACTTGCCTCTTTATCTCCCGATGAGAGTGATGAGAGTTTAGCACAGAGCACTGGCAAGCACTGAGACAAGCCCATATGTGCTGTAGTCAAACATAGGCGAGACACACAAATATACACACATGCATAATGAAGGCACATTACATGCCAACTGTTTGAACAGCTTCCTAAAGCAGCTGTGAGGCCAACACACATGAAGTGAGCAGATCCATTGAGGTCCAAAACGTTTATACTTTCACAAGTCAGTGCAGAAATATGCACAAAATGCATATTCAGTGTACAAAAAAAAAAGAAAAGAAAAACCCACACAAACCAAATTTCAAGAAATGTTTTTCTCTATACGCACAAACCCGCTCACACACAACCCCCTCTAAGCTGCAAGTAAAGGTCCACCAGGATAAACTCTGGTGCGTAACGCTGCAGCAGCAGATTGAGCGTGTTTGAAGTGCAATGTGATGAGAGAGCCGGTAAACAGCAGATGAAACAGCAGCATCTCTCTGTGCGTCGCTGTCTGTCTCACCTGCCAGTGAGGCGATAACTTCATCCACATCATATGTCGCCATATCAAAGACAAACAAATGCCAAGCAATGTCTATGAGTTGCAGGTTCACACACGCTCAGTTAAACTCCTCTCCCTCACTTAGGGCATCTGATTTAGCTTGTCTGAAAGCAGAAAGCCTTTTAAACTTCACTGAGGATATCAGTGCTGGAGGCTCTGACTGGCTGACGCCCCTTAAACTTGGTTGACTTTCAGAGCAGTTTGTGTCCAATTACCAAACACTGGTCCTGAAAAGATTCACATCCTGGTATTTTCCATAAAATCAGCTATAATATATTTAATAGTTATTCTGTTCAAACCACCTCTTGTCTAGTGGCTGCATTGGTCCAGTTAGTGGCAGATGAAGTATTACATAGACTGTTTGTACTATCTTATTGGTGTTTAGCTCATCCCCCTCACCACTTGATCCTGTGACCTCTGTAAAAGATAAGGCTGATGAGATTAGGCATTAACATGCTCAGCCACCCACCACAGCCATTTATCATTGTGTGTGTGTTTGTAGATAGGAGGCAATGCTTGTCCGGGGTAGTGGAACAGAGAATAAGAGGGGATGAGCGACAATCTCCTGCACCTACAGCTGCAAACAACACATTCATACATGCATGTATGAAACTGAGCATGCGCTCGAATGCAAGCACGAACACAGAAATAAACCGAAGGGAAAATCTGAGCGAAAGGGAAAAGCTGGTTATTTCTAACGTTTGTCAAACTGTAGATTAAGTCTGTAAATGTATTGTGTCAACAACCTGATGGATTTAGATGTTTGTCTTTCTATCTTCTGCAGCTTAATGTGAATCACAACGTTATGAATAATGGTCGTCTGAGAAACATCTGTCATTTCTGCCGTGGACTGAAGACACATGTTTCTCCCTAAATATATTTTTCTGAGGGTACCAAATCATTCCTGTAAGAGAAGGGGGCTCAAATTTAAATTCCAGCTGTGAGTAGCTAACAAATAATAGTGGCAATATTGTCTCAGCTGTGTATAAACATTTCAGAAAAGCTGTAAAGTAAATCATCCATCACTGATAAACAGTAACCTGCAAGACTTCAGCAAATACTCGGACACTTCTTTGACGCTAAAACCCAATTTCGGCACGACAAAACCCAACTCAGCTACAACACCACTTGGTTTGAAAGAGGGCAGGATGGACAGAATAAGCACACTAAAATAATTCCAAGCCTAAAATCGTCTCTATACGAAAATAAACAAAGTTCACAGCAATACAACAAACCAAATGAGCACGGCAATACAAGCTGATAAAGCAGATCCCTTCTGCAGATTTGTTTTAATGGGTATAAAAATACAGGGGAGTAGATGCATCTTGCAATAAACTGATTTTTGGTGAGCCTGCGATTCAACCATAAAGTGGTGGGACTGCTCGAGGACCAGATCCAAGTCTTCCAAACTCCATTGTGACTCAATACTCAAGAACCTCACAGAATTGCAATGGAAATGTCTTTGTACAGTGTTGTGCAATAATGGCTTGTTGAGAACTCCGTATTGGAGCGTGTTCATAAGCAACAAGGCTTTAATGGGAGAGATAGTATGTTTTTGAAGTAACTGTAATGTTATTTTTGCTGTGTTTTGTTCTGTGTTTTCATCCTCCAAGTTGTACTCATGAGCTTTTTCTGACCCCTATGCATGTGACCTCTCACCCGCCACCTTCATCAGCCTCTCCTTCTGACCTGGGTGTAAATAAGCCAGTACTGTAGAGCAGTCTGTTTTCGGCCTATCCCTGTACATACGAACCTGTAAATAGTGACAGCTATGCATGCTGAAAACCTAGCAGTTCTTTCAGGTACTTTTATAACCCCCAAATTCTCATATGGCATGTGCTGAAACAATAGAAAAAAAAATAGAAAAAAAAAAGTACAAAAGGAGAAAAGATTCAAATAAAAATGTTTAAAATAAATGAGTTGATAATATTGTCAGGCATTATCCTCTCTTGGACAGTGTGTGTAGAGTCTTCCTGTTTTCTTACTCCTGTGGGTGGTTCTCTTCCTTTGCCTGTCCTGTGTTTCTGCTCTCCATCTGTGTCAGTTGTCGTCAGTTGGCATTTGTACAGCAGCGAGGGTTGAGGCAGAGAAGAGAAGAGAGGGGCAGCGTTCACCAGCTGACCTCTGTGATGGCACTCCAGTTCAGCACCAGTACAAAAGCTGGCAAAGCTTTTCAGGCCGGGACGCAGTTTGAGAAGTCGATTCCTGGCATGAAGTGCGGATCTTTACAGCATGCGTCCATGCCTGCCATGTGAAGGCCTTCTTGATCTGCAGTCGGTCTACAGAACTTTTTTCTTGGTCATAACTGCAAGTTGGGATTTTTATCTTAGCCTACTTTGAGTTTGGTAAACTGTCAGTAACAGAAGAGCAAATACTATTTTATTGCAGATGATATTGCAGCATCGTAAATACTATTTTATCCAGTTTCAGCCACATTTTAATAAAGCTGACATGTAAACTACATATTTTTTGTTCTTCACCTACAGATAGTAAAATACCACAATTCTAATGGCATTTGGTAAAAAAAAAATGGGGGGGGATTTTTCTACCATTAGAAGTAATAAGGCTACCATTTGGAAAAGTATTTCCAGGCTCGTAGCCTCAGAAAAGGGATCAGGAGTGCAGTTTTTGCCTCAGCCCTCTGCCCAGCCTTGTGGAGTAGCTTTCCTCTAAGTGGGACTCCAGACTGATTGTGATTCTGTTTAAGGAATGTTTTTTTTTCCACCTGTGATGTTTAAAATAGATGGAGGTGTCTGATTTTTAATCTGTGCTAAAGATATTTTACATTTAATAAATAACCATTGAAATCAACCTGTTCAATGTGTGTGTGCAGTTTATGTGTGAGCAAACGTGTGCATGCGTGGACCTGTCTTCGCCTTCAGCCACATTAACCTCTGCGAGCTGACGGCTCAGCTGAGCGTGCCTTGCCCAGCTGGAGAGAGAATCCTGGGTAATGCGGTCCCCTCAGATAAACAAGCTCTCCCTCCATTCAGCTTGACCACTCAACCAGGATGTGAAGAGATTAGCACCACAAACACCTCAGCACACACTTCAGAAAGCACCCTGACATTCACTCCCATGAATCTGCAGGGACTCCCTCACTTCCCTGGGCGAGGGAAGCCAAAGACCACATGGTTTTTGCAATTAAAAAAAATCATTTATCTGTGCATATCTGAGAGGGCTTGCCCAGATCTTAGACTTGCTGGTGCATTCAAATATAGAAACTTTTTTCTTGGTCTTAATTTCTCTTTTATACCGAACAGAAATGAAGAACCAGTTCAAACAGGAGGTCTCCTGCTGGATCGCATCAGTAAAACAAAGAAAGAAAGAAAAAACCTGCCCTTTAACATTCTGCATAGTAGCAGAGGATGAGCAATCTGCATTTGCAAGCGTGTTATAATTCACCTGTGCAGAATTATGCAGGTGCTGATCTGTTTGAGTCCAGTTTTTGGGTAAATTAAAATGCTGAATATAGAGGAATTGTATGTGGCACAAGCTGCCTGGTGTGACTCATCTCTTCTGAAAGACGTTTCCAGGAAATTATCGACACTGAACATGAAAATGTTTGGCTGTCAGCTTGGTGTATGAAATCCTGTTGCTTTAATAAATGCACTGCATGAACACTGTAATGCACTGAACTCTGGTTTGAATGTTTTTTTAAACTCTAAACAGAGAGTAAGGTCATCTTCTAGCTTGACAGAAACCATGTGTGACTTTACTGGTTACTGGTATATGTGAATCAGTTAAAACAAAATAAATGTAACTTAACTTTACAATGATAAACCTGCATGTTACACTGTAAATGTGTGTGACGTCTGACTGGCTGTTTAGCTGATCAAACATGCCTTTTTGCAAACGCAACCAGAGAAAAAGCCCTTGCAGTCCTTCGGGGAGTTCTCAGTCCTCATTTACCTCAACATGGTCCAAAAATTGTTTGGTCCAAAATAACCTATATACTCTTCATCATAGGACTCCCCTGTGATTAGTCTACTCTTGGTCATCTGTATGTACTAAACTATATTTCGTACCGTCCATTAGTCGAAAGGCTGATGGCTAATACTCACCTACAGGCAGCACACTCCCCTGAGGGGCATTAATGGCAGGATGGAAGGACCGGCCTCCTCCCTCGCTGCTTCTGGTTCCCTTTCTTCATCATGTAGGCTCAGTCTCTCTGTCTGTCTGCTGTGCCCCCTTGCTTTCTAGCTCAGCCCCTTCTTTTCCATCAACCATCAAATCCTTATTCACCTGCAGCCTCTACCCCCTCCGGTCCCATAACTTACGGGCCGGGGCATACAATATTTCTGTAACTGAGGTCTCATGGGTAAACGGTTATAGGATGACATCTTGGAGGTAAATGGATCGCTTTCCCCTGAGCCCTAGATCACAGATGAGCCCTGTTGTCGCTCTATCTTTCTAAGTAAGCAAAGTGATGCAGAGGAGGATTAGAAAGCAGAGAAAGAGAGGAGCAGAAGGGTAAAGGAGGGAGAAGTGAAAAGAAGAGAAGACAAAGCAAAGCAGACCCCCCCCCCCCCCCACTTCCCCATCCCCCCATGGTCCTGCACTATTTCACTCCCTTTCTCTCTCTGCGGCCCTCTCTTTACCCCATTTGGGCCTGATAAGATCAGCACAGTGTCAGTCATCAACAGCCTTCTGTCACACAGTGATTGTTCATTTGTTACATGCACGTGCGCATACCTGCATCTGTGTATATGTGCAGAGCAACACAACATCGCTGCATACATTTACCGTGCCCACGTTCGAGGGAACAATAGAAAAGGAAGCGAGGAGCAAAGTGGAATGCAAAGGACAAGAGGAAGGAAGGAAAGCATTAGGAAGATAGGAGAGACAAAGGAAGGGTGTAGGAGGCAGAGGAGGAGGCAAAGGAGAGGATACAGGGCATCCAAGGGGAAAACGACAAGGAGTCAGAAGGACTTGTGCAATGACTGTGAAACTATCTCATTTTTATCTTGTGAGAGGACTTCCGAAGTGATCCGCACAACCTAATTATTTTCCCCTAATAAAAGCAACATATGCTAAGACAATAAAAGGCCTTATTGGACACCTATTCATTAAAAAGGAACAGTAAAAAGTGTAGGACTCTGGCACGGGGATTAGCTTTTAAAAGGGCTTTTCTCTGGCTGCAAATGGCCTTACTCTTCCTTTAGGATGTCCATATGGGTGCACAGCTCACCATAAAAGATCTGAATTATACATGAAGAGGCCTGGCTGCTTTATTGGCTGTGATCTTCCCTTTCACTCTCGCCTAATTGCATCAGTGTACGATACCTGTGTATGAATGCTACAAGCCATGCAGTTTAAGGTGAGGAAATGTTCAGTTGTAAAGTACATATAGTTAATGACAACCATTCAGCAGCAGCAAGATAACCTATAAATCACAAAAGTTTGTTAAGTTAGAAACATGTAGCTGAAATAAGGCATTCTGGTGACTCAAGGCTGACAGTTTGACATGGTGAAGTCATTATTCCATATGGTCAACGTACTGTAAGTGTCAGTATATTTCTATTATGAGCACAGCAATGCTGTCTGTGTGTCGGTATGTGAGTGTGTGATGAGCTGGTGTAATAGGGCCACACACAGGTGTGTATATGCTCACCTCCTCACTGATGCACCAGCTAATTGGTCTCCTGCGGCAATCTGACATATTCACACACTCAAAATCTCTCACACACACACATACAGTAAGGCATGTACGCTTACGAAAAAGTACACTCTTGAACACACATAGAATGAAGCATGCAATCGCTTTATCTAAGGGTAAACAGATGTAAATCTGCACAGACTTCCAAATATACGTGTGAATGCACAGGCAGCCAGTATAGTGCATCTTCAAATCAAGTCATTACCAGGGTCCTGTCTCTGAATGATGATTGACAGCTCAACTGAAGGCTTCCACCGAATACACACCTGTATTTAAGTGCTGCAAAGGGAGATAAAAATCAACCGACTGCAAAATGTTGCAGAGCTATTGCACACAAACTATGACAGCAAAATGCCCCCAAAAACGTAGCCCTTAGAAATAAGCTTCAGATTAAAAGAAAGAAAAAAAACTTGTTTTATAAAGATGAGGCAGTCGGGACTTCAACAAAATATGTGCAAAGCAGTGACGATTACTGGGAATAGAATATGGTGTCACTGTTCAACCGCATAGTACTTTTATTAAACGCAGAGCTTCAGTGTTAGTGTGTTTTAAGTGTATTATCTGAAACAAGGGGAAATAAACGTGCAAGATCTGATCTTTTAAAATGCACAAAAAAAAAAAGATTTAGCCAAAAATGTTTTATTTCCTGTCTGCTATCCATTTTCTACACTGCCTCACGAGTTCACTCCAACCCTAAATGAACTATTTCTCCCTTATTTCATCCGTCCTCCCCTTACTGGAAGAAAACCCGTTTTACTCCCCATCCTGCTCAGCTTGTCATTGCTTCCTACAGTTCCCCATTTTCCTGCCATCCTCTCCCCTCATTGTGGAGGTCGAGAGAGAGGGATGTTCTGTTTTAAATAAGAAGGCAGCACCGGTCCATTAAACTCTGATAGTAATGATATTAATTTGGCAGGAACGTGTCATTTTTACAGGAGAGCAACTAGCTGAACTGTCATTACGCACACACACACACACACACACGGAGAAGGCATAGCCCACCCACACACAGACACACACATTCACATCATATCAACCTTTTTTCCCACTCTGAGATACACACACACACACACACACACACACACACACACACACAACAGAGGCATGTCACAGGAGAGCAGCTAGAGGTAACATTATGAGAGTCAAAGAGATCTGGTAATGGGAAAGATTAGCGTGCCCTTGGTCACAACGGCCGTAGCCGTGTGACTTATGTCCATCTCCCACATCCACAACCTTCTCCTCAACACCTTTTACTCTCCTCTAATGCATTTTCCCTTGTTCGTCTTCCAAAGACCCCTTGCTCTTCTCCTTTTCTCTGATTCCAGCCTCACAATTTACTCACCTTTTTCCTTTATTTTTAACCATGCACATACCTCACCGGGTTCTCGGCTGAGTAGAAGAAGCCTGCAGGAGAAAGCAGCTGAGCTAAAACTCTGTGACACATCATCCAAATTCTTTTTGTCTTTCCAATCAGATGTTGTTAAAAAGACATAATGAGCACTGAGTACCTAACTAATCAATACAGGAAAGAAGTGATGGCTATCTCACAGCGTTAATAGTGTGATAAAATGAATCCTCAACAATTATTTAACAAATCTTATAAAATATCATTTAATCGTCTCATTTAATTAGTGCTTTAGCTTGTTTTCAGTGTGTTTTTTTATTGAAAATATGGTTATTTGCACAGTTATGTATTGAGGTGAACACTTCAGCTATCAGCTTAATGTCTGAACCAGAACGGCTGCATCGGGAGTTTGTGTATTTTTGTATAAAATATGAAGATGAAAAGAAAAGAGACTGTAAAATTAAATGGATTCACAAAAAAGACTAAACAGTAATTGTTTTTTACTTTTTACTTTTATTAAATTCATTTGCTCCTGTTGCTAAGCCAACAGTTTGAAGGTATCCGTAGTTAAATTATCTATATCTCATTCATTGTACTTTATACTTTCTGTCTACTGTTTGTCAAAGAGAAAAAACTTATTTTATCATTTTAGTTAATATTTACTTTTGAACATTTACAGTTCTATAAAGTACACCAGTTCTTAAAGTGTGGGGCTTTTGAAGTCTTCCAGAGAGCAGCGTAAAGAGATTTTTGTTTTTGAGTTTTTCAAAGATTTTTAAAAATCTTCATGAATTTTGGTCTTTTTGATCATAGACTTCAGAAAAGGCCTAAAAATGTGAGACAAATGTGTGTGTTTTTTCTTCTTCACATAGATAAACTTACTGCATTATTTGGATTTAATGTTAATGTTTATAAAAAAAGGAAAAACTTAAAATTAGGCCTCCCAGAAAGTGTAATTACATTACATACAATTATTTAGGCTTATACTGGCGAATTTCTTCTACAATTTCTATTAAGTTGTTACCTAAAAACTGATGAGTTTCTCCACCATCACTTGAAGGCTAAAAATGTCCCCAAAGGACTTTCAAATGAGGTTCAACACTATTATTTGTGTTGACAGGAATCGCTTTATCCTTTGCTTTCTTCTCAACTGTGTCCTACCTATATATATATATATATATATTTACCTATTTCTTATTCATTTTCTCATTTTAAATCACTATCTACATTTTATTTAAGAGACAGAGACAGTTTGGGGTAGTGGATTGGGCGTAGGGTTGTCTATTTGTGTGTCTATCTGCATGTCGGTAAGTGCAATTGGGGGGTGGGAATTAATTGTCATGTTGCCTGCTTGTGTAATTTATTTTGTTATGTGAGGCACTTTTGTGTTGCCTGCGGCATGAAAAGCGCTTTATAAATAAAGCTTGATCTGATTTCTGTAAGGGTTGATGAAGGTTGTTTTTTGGGGGGGATAAAACAAGCAGCAGCCTCAGTTAAAAAAAAGTGAAGTCTATGAGGAAATGCCAAATATTGAATTTCACTCTTCATCCAGAAGGAGCTCTAAAACAAAACAAATCTCCATGTCAAAAAGACAAACATAAACCTATTTACAAGCTTGATACAAAAAATAACTGTAC
>JBAMIG010000010.1:20771089-20781683 GCA_037177335.1 Kiunga ballochi
TGTGTGTGTGTGTATATATATATATATATATATATACACACACACACACATACACACACACACACTCTTGCCCATCAGCTCAGCGTGTCTATAAGCTAAATAAAAAGCACAGTTAGGATCACTGGTGAAATGGAAATGCTGTTAACTGAGGTGTTTTTTGTGCACTTTAATACATCTTTGTATAAACAAAGCCAGAACTGGATTAGTAGAGTTTAAACAGAGAGTGTCACACTCCAATTACAAGCCAGGCTTTTAACCACACCTCTCCCCCGCTGACTGTGTCCCTTTATAGAGCAGTCTGCATAATAGCAGCTCTCTTATAAAACACAGTGCCGTGTCACACACACATTACTCAGCCCACCGCCCCTTTAAATGATCCAAAGATGTATGAGGCCATCTGTGGGCCGCAATTAAATACCAACCCCTTTAATTCATCTGCATGCTACATTACCACCTACTGTCCAAAGCCCAGTAGGCCCGTTACAGACTAGGAAGAAGCCACACGATAAAGTACATACGAGTTAGTTACCCTGCACAAAATGTCAGTATTAACATGTCGTTAACTTGTCAAATCATAACCAAGGAAATGTGAGATTTTTTTCATGTTCTGTACAAATAAAAGTTTTCTTTTAAGACTTTTTTTCCCCAACTTATATTTGATAGTATTGGAGAAGAAAAAAATAAATGGAGAAAGATGGATATGAACTGCAGCATTTGAATCCTTTGACAAACCAGGATGCTCCAAAATCCAAACTCCTGTAATGACCTAAAGAAAAAAATTGATTTTGTGTTGTTTTCTTTATTTTGCTTCCTTTTTTAAAACCACATTAAAGAAATATTGCTCTAATGCCTCCTCTTATCTTAAGGAAGGTCAGGCAGGTTTAAACCACTAATCATTGATGATGTTTTTGCACTACACCCATGAGCATCTTTTGTTCCACATGCTCCCTCTAATCACCCACTCTTTCTCACCACCCTTTCAAAAGCAATCACTGAAAGAGGTTCGTGAAATGCATCTGTTGTCGAACATGTGCTCTACCTTTCTCTGATTTCATATCACTCCCATCTGATTGCCTTTTATTGTCCGACTCATAAAAGTCTCCCTGCTCTTGTCTGTTTCTCCTCTAGCTTTTCCAGTCGGTCTTTCTCTCCTTCACTTTTTTCTCTTTCTTCCTGAATTTCCTTGAATTCCTCTGCTAAATGGTCTCCTTCCACAGCACCATTCTCCCTCCATTGACTGCACTGGCCTTGTCTCTGAGTGCTAATTGTCTCATTCTGAGGACTTAAGGATGCTAGATGAGCTCTAGATGTATTAGGCAGACAGAATGTGAGACCAGTGTGTGAATGGCAAATTACATCCTTGGCCTTTCTTTGGCAAGAAAAGACATTTAATAAGCTTCCAATGTGTTCAACAGCTAGGTGAATAGTTCACAGGCTCCCCTGTTGCATCTGAATAGCTCTGAGAGATGGCACGCAGAGTGTGTATTTGTGAATGTATGCCTGTGTGTGTTAACGTAAGCATGTGTGCATGTTCAGTTGGGTTTGTATTCTCAGTGCAGTCGACCTGGAGTGCTTTCTCTGACAGCATCGGGGCAGATCAGCGCTCACTTACAGAGCAACTCACCTGAGGAAAAACTCTTCCTGCATGTCGTCCTTCTTTCTCCTTCTTTCTCTCTCTGACTCCTCTGTCTCCGACCCAGACAGAGCTCCCCCCGAGCTACTGTGCTCCCTCTCCCCTTTCTTTTTCGGTTTTCGTTCTCTAACCCAATCTGTCTCTTTTTATATCACCCTCTCTGTAAAGATACCCTGTGGGAGGGCAGCATGCAACAAACAACCACAGCGACTGACTGTGCACTAGCCTACACTGACATCGACGTGTGTACATACGCATACAAGTTCAGGGATTTAAATGTGCCACACACTTTATTTTTCACCAGACCAGGGGTGGGAATAAAAGATTCTCACGCTCTTTCCCTTTTTTTCTTTCAAACAAATACACTTATGCACAAACATACACACAGTAAAGAACTCCACCAAACGCTCTATTTTCTGCTGCTGTGCAGTGATTTATGAAAGGTGTTTCTCACAGCAGGCAGATAGTGCTGTTTGGAATGCTTCATTTCATAAATCTATTCTCCTTTCTCTGCATCCCCTCCTCTCATGTATTTTCTTATTTTTCCCCTGTGCAGGACTCCCTCAGCCTCTGTTGACACATACAGTAAGTGTGTGTATGTGTGCATGAAGGAGCATGGGGATAGGGAGGGCAAAAAGACACATAAGTAGGCTTTGTCTGCAGTTGAGGTAATGATGCAGGAACAACCAAAGCCCCCTGCAAAACCTCCATTCTCATGGGGTCTCTCTCTCTGGCTCTGACCTTCATCTCTCAGCTTCCTGACTCCCACACACGCACAAACACACACACACTCGTGGTTGCACATACAGTGTGGGCATGCCTGACACAGTCAAGCAGCGTTAAGTTGTGTAAACAAAAGTGAGACATCAACTTAGATCCAACTCCCCAATGAAGCTGCACATCCAGCTAATAAACACACACATTAATAACTTGACTTGATATAGCATGTTCAACACACACACACACACACATACAAGGAATAAAATAACACCACTGGCTTCTGAAACAAATTAAGGTATTTCAGAAACATCCAATCAAAGGAAAGCATTGATAGGATAGCTTTGCTCAGCGTGTTTGCATTTTGTTAGGTGAGAGGGGGTAAGGGGTAAAGCAGAGGTAGGGAACCTTGGCCCTCGTCATGAAACTTTTCCAAATCTTACACCAGATTTAAATAAATTATTCATTTGATTTCAATCAGCAACAACTAGGAAGAAAAATGGAAACTATAACTAACGAGATTTTAAACCAGTGGGAGAGTTGGGTGTCTCACTCCATCACTTGTTCTGTCATTTCCCACTGGTTTTTGCCACCATTGCTAAAACCTGAATGTTGTTTTCCACCGTTTATGTCTGAAAATCCTCTAAATACCCAAGGTAAACAAAAAAAAAAATGCCTCAAAGCAGAAATCCTGTTCAAACTTGTGTTTATGTGCAACTATTCTGCAACATTTTCCTGGTGTGATTTAGAGCGAGCACAGACTCCACACAGGGGTCAATCCAACTGTGCACCTTGTGATGCTAATCTGCTGATCAAATTAGTTGTTAATGATCGTGAACAAGATGTTATTGGTAGGAAAGCATAATGAACAGTCACCACTGTGTATAACTGTGTAACTCATAGTAACGAATAAACACGGTGGGAAAATCACAGCTCTGCATCTGCAGCAGCACAAACGTGTGTGAGAAAAAGAGGAAGAAAGAAAGAGAAAGAGATGGGGCCACAGAGTAGATAAGGCAGTCTTGTTCCTTATTTATGTCTTATTATAGCTACAGCAGGGCCAGGCCACAGACACAGTCACCGGGGACACAATGATGAAGTACTCGACAAGACAGCCCGCTCACTCTTGGGAAGACACACTCCCTCTATTCCCCACTCCTCTGCCTTCTTCCTTAACACTTCCCTGTCCTCCCAGTCTCCTGCTTGATTTTAACCATTTTCTTTCTCTACTTCCGTACAACCTCATTCTGTCGGCGTCCCTCCTCCATATCAGCTTTTCCTGCTTTCCCATCATCCTTGTCCTCGAGCACACAGAGGATGGTGCAGCAGTGTAAACAGGGAGTTACCCAAAGGTGCTGCAGTCGAGTGGAACAGCAGGCAGGTGACATAATTAAGACATCCCTTTTCTCCCTCATGCGCAGACAGTACCTCTTTCCTGCTACACTCCCTCTGTAGTTTCTAATCCTCTCTCCCCCTCTTTCTCTCTCTCGTGGGGTGACCTGCAGAGGTGGATGTGACTGAGCTCATTACCTGCCTTAATGAGAAGAGAGCACCACAGAGACAGCAGCTGCAACTTACCTGAACACTGCAGACACACACTCGGGAGAACGCATGTAAATATCTGCTACTAACTACTGAGACAAGCAAATACACTTGATAATACCTCTGAGAGGTAAAGAAAGCTGAAGTGAAACAGAGATGAAGTGTGTAAACAGAGTCTCCAAGGCTTGCTGTTGATGATGCCTGACTCTGTGGTATCTTAGCGCGTTGTTTCATAGAATTACCCTTGTACTAACATGCTCTTCCTGTGAATAAAGCTTCTTCTTTTTCTTTTTTTCTTCTTTTTTTTGCCTGGTTCAGGAAAATTAATGTCTATGAGTGCAATACAATCCATCATAGGCTGAAAGCAGAGGTCATTCAGGAAATGATAGCCGGCAAGATAGGCTTCACCTCCATGTACACACACACAGAGATGCTCACAGAAGAAGAGAGTGTGTGCAGAGAAGATATAGAAGCATGGGGGGCACAGAAACCTTGAATGGCTACACCTTTTGCCCATTTTTACTCTGTGACTTTGGTAAGTTTCAGAAAGAAAGAAGAAGGTATGGAAAGCTGTGAGGTTCTGCTTTAGATTGTTGCCTGACTACCAGTATAATAAAGCAGTTTTGTAATAGAAAAGTTGCATGTCTCTATCCTTAAAGTCATGAATCAAACATGTCAGATCACCAGGAAAGGGTCCATTTTGTCACACTGGCTCCCAGAATCAAACATCTCCTATATGCTGCCATCACTCCATTCGTACATGTTGTGTGAACTCTACAAGCATCAGGTAAATATGCTAACCTCTACCACATGGGTGCCCTAAGTCCGGTTCTCTATATCTACCATGCAACCTTTCTCCAACACACCTAAATCCAAATGGGGATTCCCTCTTCTGCATGTCATCCAGCGCTGCAGAGGCCTGCTAAAGAGCCGTTCATTGGATGCAGCTGTGGTGAACAAGAGCTGCATCTAAAAGTTGCAGGGTGGTAAATCCCGGGGACCGGACTTGGGTATCCCTGCTCTACCCGGCAGAGGTTTTGACCGATCAATGTGCAGAATAGTCTGGTGAACTTCAGATTCTGGTCCGCCTTGTAAAACACCCAAAGTTGTGTAGCTTCTCCGCCACAACATTCTTCATTCACCCCATATGTGCTCTGTTTACTGTCTGACTTATCAGAGTAAGATCTTGTGGTATTCTTGTTGAGAAGACTGCTTCGCCTCTGTTAATGGCGAGTCGTGCAATAATCTGTCACCCGTCAGATCCAGCAATGAAGCTGCATTCAGATAATGAAATGAGAACTCCATGGAAAACATCAGTAATTCAATTAGGTAAAAATACATTTAAGTTCTAATGCATTGGATTTACTTCATTTTGTGCAGCTGCAACACAACCAATCACTCAGGAGCAAACACGCTTTAACCTCATCAGAAAAGTGGCGACATGAATCTGAAAAGAAATGAATATAGTAAAATATGAAAGACAATAAATCTCCATCATTCATTTTCTATCATATTTCACATTGATAAGCATCCATGCAGGTGTGCATTCAGAAACAAGGAAGCAGAATCTGTAACATTTATATTATATGGATTCAGGGGGGCTGAAACAGAAAACATTATCATTGTAACCTCAGTTCTTAGAATAGCCGGGACCTGCAAGCATGTGATTGCTCAGTTATTTAGTCATTTTATCAAAACTAAGTTTTCCCACCCCATAAACCTGTCCATGTGTGACAGCGTTTAAGATCTATTTTCATTCTATTGACTGCATCCTCAGCTGCTTATGTGCGGCGTGCATCAATTTTTGTGATTATCAATAAATGACTAAAAGTGAAACCACAAACCATACCCAGCGTTGTCACAACATACATGTACAGATGTCATGAAGTCCCAATGCTGCATTTCTTTATGAAAAAAATCACGAGGTCAAGGCCACACACACACACACACACACCAGCTCTATCCCTTCCCCCCCTTCTCACTTGTAAAGTTGTTGACAGATTAATCACATGCATTAATTATTGACAGTAACTTCAATGTGAAAAGCAAACATCCGTCACCCTCGCCCTGTTTTAAATCATTTATACCCTCTCTACATGGATAATCATATGGCTATTGATTACAATACTTTCAACACAAGGGCGTATTGATAACGCATACATGCAGCCTTCCATCCCAGATGAGCTCGGAATCATCTGAATCCATCCGAGTATCTATGAACCAGACAAAAAGTCGTGCTTAAAGATAAACTGGGGCTGGAGTGGGACGATCGCATGGAAACGAGGACATGTTGACACGAGATAAAGTCTGACCAAGACAGCTTTGTCGTGTCGTATAAAAATGGGCAGATGGGGGCTACACTCTGTCTGTCCCACTCTCTCTTTCAGAGATGGAGAGTGGAGGTTTTATCTGTCTGACAGAGTGAAGGATGCGTGGTCATGTTCTACTCTGATGCTCCTGTCCTTTTAGTAAATCAGCCTTCACTGTTGTCACCTGGCCGACCCACGGTCACACATGACAGGTGTCACCCTTGCATGATGTCAAAACACCAACCCCCAAGTCCCCCACCCAACCACACACACACACACACACACACACACACACACACACACACAAATACCAAATCCTGATGCAACCTTTTCTTTTGTCGAGGTGTGTCGCTGATAAGAGTGATGCTGTTCATAAATGTTTCCACTTGACCTTAAACGAGGGTGTATTCAGGAGCTGGATGATCGACTGTAATGCTGTGGGTTTTAATATTCATGAAACTGTCCGAAGAAAGAAACGAAACTAAATATTTAAAGATAAAAAAAAAACACATTTTAGTAATTTTTCTAAGTAAGTTGTTTAATTTAAATAGATAATTTTTAGAAGACATTAATATCAGGATTTAAAACACACAGAACTGTCTTTTTTATTTATCTATTTTTTCATGAGAATCCAACAAAAAGGCTACAACCACATGTAATTTCAAGCTTTAATGAATGTCTGAGGTACTGTTATTGCAGAACCAATACCTCTCTAAGTGTCCCCCAGACATCAGTAATCTATCCATGCTGCAGATAATCACAAAGATGGGAGGAAAAGAAGGGATCAATACAGTAGCTCCACACAAGATCTACAGCTTTCTGATCAATTTCTCACCCTGATCAGTCTCTCTAAGATCAACCACGCTTCCTTTTCCATGGCCTTTCTGAAGCCCAAAAAGAGGTAAGGTGAAGAAGAGGTAACAGCAGAGCAGATCCAACCTGCTCTACGTCATCACATCATCATCGTGTTACCGTTACGTCATCACTGCCGCAAACTCACAGTGAACATGAGGAATTTAATCAATTAAGCATTTTTCCAAGGACAGTGTGTATGTGCATATGCATGTGCATGTGCATGCAATGCCGTTTTTTCCATGTGGAGCATAAAGAAATCCAGTGAAAAAAATGTGAATTTGTGTTGATAGTTTTCTGCTGATTTGCTGAATTTCTGTCAAACAAACTGGATGTGCAGAAATTAATCTGTATCATGTGTTAACATCTTTATCATCATCATTACTATGTGTCTGAAAAGTGATTTTGGTAAACTGGGCATCACAAAGGAGAGAAATACTAACCGGCTGCCCCTAATCAATAAATCAATTCGGTGAAACGGTTGTGTGTTTGTAGTTCAACCAAAAAGTAGAAAACTTAAGAGTCGCAGAGTTGCGATTATCAGAATACAGTCTTTAAAATACTGTTTTTTCTATGCTGTCATGGTGATATTTGCCTTCTGGAAGGTAAAATTACACTTAATTGTTTTTTCTTTAAAAAAAAACATTGGGCGAGAAGCTGCTGGGTGGTTATCATGTTAACACTTAATTAACTAGTAAAGAGGTGGAAGGGCACAACCCCCCACCAAGCAGCTCATTTCCACTCTGTGTTATAGTCCAGCTGAAACCTCTGATGGACAAAAAATGAAGCCTAAGCGGAAGTGTCAAAATGCAGTTCACCCTTCCTCCACTAGGGGCTCCAAACAGCACTGATCTTCATAAACTCCCAGGTTAAAAAGACCAAAGTCACAGCAGAAATAAACAGGATTACAGCCTGGTTAGAAAAAAAAACATTTTAGTTTATTAGGTCAGGTTTATCTTAATGTGAGTAGGGGGATTGTTTTTATAACTCACCTGTTTAGATTTTATTTAATCTTGAAACTCAGTATAATTAGGAGTATAATGTAAAATCCACCAGCGACACGGCAATGTAGCACAGCCATGTTTTTTAGCTGACAAACATAAGTTGCAATCATGTCATGAAACATATAAAAAGTGGAAATCCCAAATAATTTTTATAGATTTTTGTTTAAATGTTAAAAAAAGTAAAAAACATACTAAAAGTTTATTTGTGTTGTCAGCCAACTTCTATTTTTAACACTAAAGAATACAGCAATATACACAAAATATTTAGCTTAAATTAAACTATAGATGATGTGAATGTGAATATTTACATCCCAAAGCTGATCTGTATTGAACAGGCCAAACTTTCTGACAAGCTGGTAATAAAGTGGACAGAGAAACTGCAGCAAAGGAGACAGAAGTTAAAGCAGCAAGAACAGTGTCAGATCCTGACATCAAACACATGCAAGCAGTGACCTTGTTTTTGTCACTGCAAATTTAAATTGTGCAGCTTAAGGATGCAAATAATTATTTATTTACACTTAATTTTTGCTGTTATTTTTCCTGTTTAGTCTTTTAAGAGCTTTTTAAAAATAATTTATTCAGCTTTAAACTTACTAAACAAACTACATGCATGTATTTTATTATTTCAGACATAAGCATGTGAAGGTCATTAAACCAAATATTCCTCTTAGAGCAATAGAGTTTATCTATCTCCAGTATAGTAATGATCCTCATTACAAAAGTTAAAGTCAGCAAATATGTCAGCGAGCACAAACCTGTGGTTTAACCACATGTACAAAAACTTAGCCGCATTATAGGCCAGTGCCAGCTCAAGCTCTGGAACTCAATTTCTATAAAATGATAACGACTCAGTCAATAAATCTTGCAAGGCCAATCAAATTAGTTACATCCTCTCTACTGTGCAGCTAAAACATCTGCATTGTGTGACTTGCACTAAACAATCATTTCATGTAAACCAGTTTGTTATCAAAGCACCTTCAGTCCAGCATGCTGTCCATTACATTTCAGACACCTGTGTTACTCTTCCCATATGCATCAAGCAGGACAGACTCATATACACCACTCCTCTTCCTCTGCTTCTTCCTCCCTCCGGCTCTCCTTTGTGATTGGAATGAAAGGTAATGGTCCTGAAAGAAGAGGAAAGGAGACTTTCCTCCACGCTAATCTCTTAACACCGACAGTAAGCGGAGCAAACTCTCTCTCACACACACTCACACACACACACACACATGAGTTAGAGGTATCCTTTATGCATGCACAGACTCACACATACACTAACTGTTTCTGCTGCGGGTTGATGGCAGAAATAACATTGGTTTAATCACAAAACATCAAAGGCAAAACACATCTCGCACGAGGCATCTCAGAGGATGAAAGAGTATAGTAATAGCAACAGTTTTGTCTCTTTGAGAGAATATACATTAAAAAAAATCCGGAAAGATGTAATGCTAAACAGATACAAAGTCATTTAATAGGGATTTTAAAATATTCATAAATATTGAATTAATCATTTATAATAGATCTTAAATTAACTGCCGTCCTTGAAGTATTAGATGTGAGGAGAGACGCAGAGTGTGTGTGATACAGAAAGAGAACGATAAAGAACAAGCCCTCTAGACATTTTTCCTTCCCTGTGCTAACATCTCCTCAGTCTGAATATTCATGTTTGATCCAGACACTGCTGCTCAACAAAGGCAGGGAAAACCCTAAAACAGATATCGCTCCACTTTTGATGCGGCAAACACTCAGAGCGCCTAACTGTTGAGTGCAGATCAGATTCACATTTAGGATGCACTGTGTTCCTGATGCAGTCTGAAAAGATGGATAAAATGATAGAAAATAAATTCTGGATTTCTATGACATTATACTGCATCTTTTTACATTGGCCTGAACATGTAAGAGGACAGTTTGCTAAGTTAAGGACAGTCAGTGCTGCTTTGATCAGATCCTCCCTGTTCTTCCTGCTGACGCAGCATCCTGATACTGGATTTAGCTGGTGACCTGAAACTATTCACTCACTTCCTCTTAAATCCCCCTGCATTAGGGGAACATGTGGATGAGTGTGTGTTTGTGTGCGTAAAAATAAGAGCTGAGTCCACATTCTGGCGGTCTCACCGAGATAGCTCTGTCTTACAGTAGATTACAGCGGATCCAATCCATACGCCAGCCCAGCTCAACTACACTAGTTCTCAAAGCTCGTCTATCCCATAGCATGAGAAGGATAACAACTGCAGAACACACATGCTGAAACACACACCGCGAATTAAGTCACACACCTTCAAAAATAAGGTTGACAAAGCAGGGTGAAGTCACCAGCAACCACTGCTGGAGTAATACTGTGTGTACCAGCATGCAGGGAGCTGAATATTAGATCAGTTGTCGGGGTTGTGGCCGTCAGTTTGTCACTCTGAATGTGTGTTGCATTCATCATGGATCGCACAGTGAAATACAGAGGTAAAATCCTTCATCTCACACACAGAGGATGCCACCCCTCCTCCATAAATGCAAATTTAAGGTATGAATGACATTATCAGAGA
>JBAMIG010000010.1:20802112-20813568 GCA_037177335.1 Kiunga ballochi
CTTGCGCGCTCGACTTTGGTAAATGCATCCTGACTCCTGGTCTTTGTCCGTGAGGTGGTCTAGAGACCCCCAACACTCTGTCTTTCACCGTCTCACTGAGGGGACGGCCGATCCATGCAGAAAGGGAGGACAGAATGGGAAGGGGGGGGGGGTTGTGTGTACAGAGCAGGAGGCTATATCAACTCTTTCAAAAATCACTCTAAAATCTGTGTGTTTAGCATTGAGCTAATATGATAATGGCATTAAAGCTCATTTAATAATGAAATGAATGGAAAAGGAAGGATCCGAATGGAGTCGAGTCCACTGAAAAACGTGACACTTTGTGTGTGTGTGAGCTTATTAATTAGCGTGTTTGCCAAATGGTCTGAGTGAGAGCCCACTGGGTTCTGTGCTCTGCACTTTTTCCCCCTCTTCCTGCTCCCTTCCTCCTCCTCTCCAGAGCCAAGATGTGCATATGTTTTGGGCTGCTTTAATTTCTCTGCTCATAATTGGGCTGAACCACAGGGAGCCTTCATCCACTGGGACAACACAGTAAACACGAGTTTACTCTCTCCATCTCATTCTCCCTAGGTGGGAGAGCTGTTGTTGCTCTCACTCTCTCCCCCCCACCCCCCTCCCTCACAAACACAAGCTGAAAGCACAATACAGCGTGCTGATCAAATAAACGACGAACCAAGACGACAAGAAAAGGCGCTTTGCCCTGACCCTCTATTTCCAGTGATGAACAAAGAAACGCAAACCGCTCTGAGCGCTTCTCCTGCTCAGTCAATGACAGAAGAAAATAAATAAATAATTGAGCTCAAGAGAAGCTGTTTGAAGAGTCAGAGGCTTCAGAGCACACCACATTGCATCAGAGGACCGGTAGACATAGAGTGCTTTCCTGCAGAGACGGGTAATGAAGGCGAGTAAGAAGTTATTCATAAAAATCTGACCGTGTAAGCACTTGTGTAGAGACACGATGTTTAATTTGTAGTATGAGCAAAAGAAGTTTTCAAGTCCGGCTGCAAATATGGCACAATAATGTCACACTTGAGTGGGCAAACAGGTCAAACCACCTCCATTGTGGAGCAGCAGAAAAAGCGTGGGTCTCAGGCACACCGAGGGTTAACAGGTTGAATGAGCTTTGGAACGGTAATAGGTTGTCCAAAAATGCACTGCTTATCTTATAAGCAGTGCAAACATACTTCTATAATTTAGATTCTGTTTGCATGTCTGTGTGCATGTTTGTGAAAGTGTGCGGTCTATGCAGGCACCTGCCTGTGTGTGTTTGCAGGCACTATATGTGTGTTGGCATGCTCCTCGGTTCATAGGTAATGACAGCTTTGACAGCTATACCTGCCAATGGCTAGATCCTAGCGATAACCCTTGCTGTCGCCACAAAGCCATCAGAAAGGCTCCAATTTCCCCCCCAGACACAGGGCCAGTCTGGGGAGGAAAAGGGAAGAGGGGGGGGTGTTAAGAGGGACAACCTCTAGTCATTCTCCACAATACACTCTGCTCATTCCAGCCTACTAACACATGAATGGGGATCCAATTGATTCTTTTTCACCCCGGTCCATTTTCCCAGCCGGCCTGACACAGAGAGAGGATTTTGTGCTCATCTGCCCTTCCTTGTGTACTTCATATCGGAGAGAAGACTTATAGAAAGGGAAGGTAAAAAGGGGGGATCTTTATCAGAAAGCGAATTAACGCTCAAAGTGCTCCATTTGGAAGGTATATCAGGCCAATCCATTAAAAGGGCCTTCAGAAAAGAGCCGGCACGGAGGACACCTTGAGAATGAACAGAAGACCTTGCTGAAACAGCACTCTGCACAGAGAGGCAGAGAGAGCGAGGAGAGAGAACAAGACAGAGCAGGAGTTTTTGCCACGTGGGGCTGCATAATCACCTGCTAAATAATGGTTGGACTTGTTCATGAAGAAACAGAAATAACATAAAAAAAAGCCTGACTACAAACTGACAAAGTCACTCCTCAATGCAGTAACTTTTTTTTTTTTTTTTTTTACCATTTCCTGTGTGTCACACATTCGCTCTCACACCAGCCAGCTTGTGTACATTTATTTTACTTTACTGTGCACATACTGTCACACACCAACACAAATCCACTCCAGTGGTGAGTTCCATTAATCTTCTCTCAGGCTCTGTCCTGTGTGGGCTGACCCAGGTAAGGGTGGGGGAGGCTGGGGTCAAAGGCCAGAAGAGTCCCACCCCCCTTTCTGGATGGGTACCTTATAAAGATTATTGGTCAAAGGGGTAAGGGACCCAATACCCACTGTGAAACGTTAATGATACTACAGGAGGGAAAATATCTATTAACACATTTAAACATACTTTTTATAATATTAAATTAAGAATATTGCCATGAATCAATAACTATATTATAGTATATATAATAATCTTTATTCATTTATTTTTATTTATCCATTTTAATTCAGTTTTGATTCCAACTGATTTTACTAAACAATTAATTGATCCCATTTTTCACGATTTTATTTTCTTACAATTGCATATCTTTCTGATTAGACCTTTCTCAAGCAGACAAACATCTTTCTATTCAGCAGTTTTAGAAATAAAACATGTATTCATTGCATCAGTTGGGGTTAAATGACTTGTTACTAGTTAATACAAACGATTGTATTTAATTACCCCGGTAAATCCAGGTATAAAATTATTTTTGACAATGCAGAGGGTATAAGTACACACTATTGAACACAGCTGTATTGTTTTCTTTTCATATTTATAACTCAAGCATACTCTGTAATTATAATTTAGGAGTAGATTAGAAATTTAATCCAATATATTTATTTATTGTTCTAAATGTTTTTTTCTTACCCAAAACCAGCAACATTGTAGTATTTTAGTCAACACCTCCATACTTTTATATCTTATTGAATCTTTTTATAATACTTGCATAGAGTGTTTCAACTGATTTTAAGGACTAGTAGTGGAAATTACTTTATATTGAAGTTACTATTTGTTCTAAAATAAAATGTATTGATTTGCCTTGGGTTGTATTTTATAAGTCCGTTTGGTAATTTGGTCCATTTTAGCGGACTTGCGGATCTGTCCCTTGATGCAGCGAGCAAAGAAACTGCAGAATTATCCACAATTATTATCCACAATTATCCACCAGTAACTGCACAATTAGTGTTGTGCAATATAGCTGACATGCAACCCGGGAAAGGAACAAACCATAGAAGAAGAAGAACGGTAAGATTAAAAAAAAAAATCAGAAGATAAATTTGATTAAGCAGCAGTTGTAAAGATAGCGGATCGCCATGTGGCGGGAGGCTTTAAAGAAAGGCTAAATGTGCGTGTTAGGCGTGCGGTCGTAGAAGTCCTTACAGCAGTGCATTACCGCCACCAGCTGGGGTCTGAAACTGACCTAAGAATGTGGAAGTGTACCCTGAACTCAGCACTTCCCACCACTAGATGAACTGACCTAACAACCATGGCAGTGTTAAAAGGTGCAGGGGAGTACAAGGGTCGTGTGTCATCGTTTGAAACAGGCATCTCCATTTCCGCATGTAGGAGAGCATAAACAGGCCTCTCCTGGTCCATGCAGATCACCCTGGAGCTGACCTCATCCCAGCTTGCTGACAAGATAACAGAGATGTGGTCCCATGGAGGAACCCTCCTTTTTGTGTTACTCTCCCTCCCAACAGGTCCATGAACAAGCCGGTCCTCTGTTTCAAGCACCCACCAGAAACAGAAACTCAACTCTTCTAAAGGTTACACAATGTACCTGAGCAATGATCGTGTCATCCCATAATCCCAAACCACTGAGTGTATTGTGATTGCCACAGTGTAATTGTTTAAGTTCCACATAACAGGGTTGAGAAGAAAGGCTGTCCTCATAGTTCAGGCTCAAACTCTGAAGTGGAAAGCAAACTTCATAAAAGAAAACATGCAAACTTAAAAACACATGCTCATCTATTCCAATCAACAACTTCCCCTCACACACACACACAAACACACACTCTCTCAGACTTGAAAGTGTCTTATATGCGAGGCGTGTTGATCCTGTTTATAATGGTGAGTTTCCTGGTGTTAGTTGCTGGTCTCCCCTGGTGCTGGTCTCCCTCTTTTCTCCAGCCTCTCATCTCTAATGCATGAGTCAGCCGGAGAGACAGCGGAGGCCAAAGAACGAGCGAAAGCGAGGGAGCGAGAGCGGACGGAGGGCGAGGCTAACCCTGGCACTGCAGCACAACACTTTCATATTCTAATAAACCCAACATGAATACACGCATACACAGAAAGGGAGGAAATTGCATTTCTAAAACTCTCTGTATCAAAGGGTATTCCGCAGAACATCTCCCACACACACACACACACACACAGACACACAAAAACATGCAGTCCGGCATTTTCCAAACCAGGAAGAAAATGGACTAACACACACATACACACACACAAACACACACACACAAACACGCAGACAGGGAAGGCTCAGAGGGATTACAGTCTGCTGACGACAGCAGTTGAACACACACATAGGCATAAAAACAGAAAACTTCTGAGGAGAAGTTCTGTTTGAGGAAGTTCTAACTAGACCTCTGAAACAGTAGAAACTGACTCCTCTGGTCTTATTGACGTATTGCCATGAGCATAGGGGAAAAAAGTGAAAGGCGACAGAAAGACAGGGGGCAACCAGCAAATCTGAAGCTTCTAATGTGAAGCACAATGGCAAATATTGTGCAAAACACGTACACTAAACTCAGCTCAGACGGGTGCCTCATTTCTGGCCTCATCTGCTTCAGAGCAAGCCATTTAATTTCAGGCCACTGATACCCATCCCTCCTTTCACAGGAGTTAATATCCCATTCTCCCTGCTCCTTTCTATTGGTGTGTGATGGAGTCTCAGTGACAGCCTGTAATGCAGGCCTGTATGCATTGATTATATGACACCCTCCATTCAGGTGTGCTATTAAAGTTCCCCTCCTCTCTTCCTCTCTGCTCTGCCAGTGGAATAATGTCCAATAATAAGAAGAGCAGGTGACTGGATTTGAGACAGAAGCCAGGCAGACAGGGCCACTAGATTCCTGGCAGTACTGGATGAAGATACGCCCCTGTTATTCACTTCTGCGCCGTAAAATGTTGAAGAACATGGAGGGGGAATGCATAATTGCATTTAAATTACATGAAAGATGCCTTGACTACCCCCTTGTCTGACTGCCACTCCCCCCTGCATATCTGCACCCCTGTAAAATCCACCCACCTTGTATAACTCCCTTCCCCCTACACACAGTAAGTACGACCTCAAGTGTGTTCCACATGAGCATAATGCAGGACACAATATCAGTAATTAGTAAATATTAACCAGCACAGACGTGAATAAGAAGCTACCCATGTATTTTTATTATCGTGTTAAAAGGTACAGATGTGGGAAGTGTGAAATAATCACTGTGGAAAAGCAGAAATGCCCATATATTCCCCTTTTCTGATCCCTGATCACTGGGTTTTTAGGAAGGCTAAAAGAGCAACTTGAACTTGCAATATCCCCGAGGAACAGAGTTTATTAGAGACTAAAACAAAGTTTTGTGTTCCAAAAACAAATGGTGGGTCACTTCTACCCTGCAGCACAAAAATGACTGCTTTAAAAATGTGGCATTGTATAATATTGTTGTGACACTGAATAAAATCCAGGGACTAGGGGTGCATTATATATCTGTGCTATCTGTAAATATTTATCCATTTTTGAGATATCAATATCAGTCCGATAAGTAAAATGTGACCCTCATTACCAACCAATATTCATTTAGAGCTTTTTTTTGTATGCAAGTCACAAACAAGGACAGGAAACTACTGCTAATAATGTACAGAATTTAGAAATAAATTATATTGTTATCAGTAAATGTTGGTTATCAGCAATAGCAACAATGGATATTTAAACAGCCAACATATTATAGTAATAATATAGTAATAACAAAATACCAGGCAATATCTACCAAGAACTATAGCATGTTATAAGCTGGCTTTCTTAAAAAAATAATATTATATTGGAAAGCTCAGATCTGCTGGATCAAACATATTTCCTAATGAGCAGACAGACCTCTTTTGTTTCCTTATGGGACTTTTAATGCAATAATAAATTGTTATAACATGACAAAGTAGCCAGAGAATATGGAAAAATTGCCAATAATCAAATGCGAAGAACACTTTTTCCTGCTTTTTTTATACTTTTTTAGCATTAAAGCACATCTAATCAGATGCTGTAAGCTAACTTTCTCTGACATCCAGTACATGACAAATTACATGAGCTTTGTTGAATATACATTCGGACTCCCCGGTATTATTAGTACTTGTGTGATTTTACATTTTCTGTGTAGAAAAGAAGAACAACTGATTACAAATATATTCCCAAATATTTGTGTTACACATCCCATAAACCCACTAAGACCATCATATAGCCAAGACACCAATATAGTAAGAAATGGGAACAGATTGGTCAGTGTTTGGGAACCCACTGGCCCAGTGGGATCTAATCCCCCTAATCCCATTGGAGCAGGTGTTTTTAAAGTTGCTCCGGGCAGAAGCAGGAAGTGTAAAAATAACCGTGCATGGCTTCAAATGTAACAACAGCCCAGCTGTTAATGAAAGCAGCAAATGAAACCCAAAAGAACTGCATGGATAGAAAGTTCAGCTTGGATATAACACAAAACGATCAAAGCACATCGCTGGGAAGAGATACTCTCCAATATCAAAAGAGATAAAAAAAAAAAACCTTGTTTTAAGATAACAAGAGCACTATACAATGACAAATGATACAATTTATCAGATTCTGATAAGAAACGTGTAGATTATCCCAAAGGTTAAGCTGATGGCTGCTTATGTGAACACATTATAGATAGTAAAATGAGGTCATATTGTTGTATCTGTAGATTCAGACAGACAACATATTCAAGGCTTCTGCTCCCACCCACACACTATTCCCACTATAAAGCACAGCAGTCTACCTTTACCATCTCTGCCTCCTCTTTCTGAGAAGCTCCAGGCCCAGAATAGAGCTCAAGCTCTCTGGTTTACATAAACCACAATACCTCCTCAGAAGAAGGAGGGGGGGGGGGGGACACAAGCAACTGTTTTTGTTTGCATTTTATTCCAAAACATAAAATTGAATCAATCTTTTAATACTCTGGATTGTATAAACATGGGAGAGAAATGCTTGAATAAATATCAAGACTGAAAATGGATTTCTCGTTGAAGACTATTATCTATGTGGTTTATTTATGAACACCACGGCTGGTGCCAAAATAGGCAACACATAAAAATACAGAGATAATGTGTTTAGCCTTTTTCATTTTCTCCTTTTTAAGTGAAAGAATAAATATTAGGATTTACATCACATTTACATTTTTATCAAAATCAAGTTGGGTTCCACTAAACCTGCATGCAGCACTTTTCATTTGTGGTTGCCGGGACGACTGAGAAAACAACAAAAAGCAACATGACACTGACATCTTTAACAGGAAAATCATTAAAACCAACATGAGGGGCCAGATGATGCTGTCTGTGTCTCAGTCAGTGTGTGACTGATAAACACCAAGCTGGATCCATAAATAGACCGATAGCTCCTCTGCTGCTTCCACTACAATGCTCCCAGTCAGGCTGGGTGTTTTCATAAAAATGATAGATAAAATCCTCTCATCTCACAACACTGGTATGTAATATAAAACACAGTGTGAGTTGCACGTGTGCACACACTTAAACATATCCAGGGGCCATCCATCGCCGGCCCCACAACACCCACCAATGCTTAACTACTGCTCATGCACACATATATTCATAAGGTATTATGCAGAATAACAGTTTTATGGATTTTAAATGGCATTCATTTACGAACACTGCGGCCAGCCATCACAAGGAAGGGTTATTTTATCCCCTCTTAATGTAGATCAGTCTTCTTGGGAGAGATGCAGAGGGAGGTCCAGGACATTAGGGAAGTTAGATCTGTCTTCAGCCACTGATTAAACACTGAGCCCGGGTGAAAGAATGGGAAAAGATCATATCAATTGGGACTGATGCACAAATGCATAATGGAACCATCACATGAACACTATGCCTCCATCAATATCTTTTGAGTGTGAGGATTCCAGATAACAAGAAGCTTTTTCTTGCTCATATTTCTCACCTCAGATTTTTACGAGTAGTGCTCCAGATATTGCCGCACACCGCACAGAGTGAAACAAACTTCATACAACCGCACTGTCAAGCACAGCAGATCCTCCACAGCCAGAGGGATGACTTTCTATAGTCTGTGCACACTTCAGCGTGTGTGTATGTATGTGTGTGACAGGTTTATAGGAGTCATTTATCCTGCTCAGCGGGCTAGTGTAGTGCAGAATGGTGGCCTGAGTGCCAGGCGTAGCTTATTGTTGTGTAGCCTTTATGGGCTACATTAAGTACA
Source organism: Kiunga ballochi (assembly GCA_037177335.1). NCBI lineage: Eukaryota > Metazoa > Chordata > Actinopteri > Atheriniformes > Pseudomugilidae > Kiunga > Kiunga ballochi. The sequence continues at coordinate 20,810,518 of JBAMIG010000010.1, forward strand.
GCTGAGTGAGAGGGAAACATACAGTACAATACCCTGAGCTCACACATGTCATACACACAGAGATTAAGTACCACCCTGGGCCCAGGGCAGGCCTGCCTCCACTCAGAACAAGTGCATGGCAGATTCCCTCAAAATGCAGATAGAGGTGCAGGTGTGCGAGTGTGTGATGAAACTGAAACAAGATCCAAAAGATTCGGGAAAAATAACCAATGAGAACGCAGTCCTGAATGCACACTGTAATTTGGCTTTTATAGATAACCAGCCAAAAAATGTTAAATATACATATTTAAACGAGAAAACACACACGAACACGTGCACAGACAAACAGGTCCAACAGTCAGACGATTTGAAAAGCAGCTTTATTCTCTCACTTACCCACTCATAACATCCCCCCACTTTCACGTCTGTTTTTTTGAAAGCTTCATAAGCGTCGCCTCTTCAACTGAGTTCCACTGTGTAAAAATAGAGGCCATTATATTGCCTAATGCCTACCTGCCAACCCTCTATGCTCCCTCCTGTACACGAAGGCTTTTACATGATGAGGTGGCTGACATGTTCCACACACACCATCCATTACCATATGTACACTGGATGAGACTCGGCCTGCGCAACTTATACTAATGCATGTTTGGTATGCCCTGTGGGGGTGGGAGGCTTCCACGCACACATACACACTCATGACGCGTTCAAATATAAAGATGCGTAAACTCCCTCCTGTACAAATACAACGGCAGCGTTGTGATATTGTGAAATGCCACTTGTATTAACAACAGGATGCTTTTAAAGTAAATAAAAACAATATTGCCAGCTCTCTAGCAAGGGGTGAGGCAGGGCCTGGTTTCTCTGAGGTTTATTTTGTACAGTGTGTGTGTGTGTTTGTGTGTGACTAGAGAAGGGGGGCAATCCTCAGTGCTGGGGTGGCGGTTCCTCTCTAATTGCCCCTCTAGGTGCCTGTGTGCTGGAGAGCTGAACTGAGGGTAAACACAGATCTAGAGATGATTAATAGCCAGAGGTCAGGGCGGAGCAAAACCAGGCAGAGAGGCAGAGACCTCACTCCTGCCCACCACAGCTGTCCAAATCTACAGACAAACACACACTCGGATCTAAGGACGTCCTTTTTTTCCCCCCCCTCCTCCAACAGATCCAGACGAGTCTTCGCAATCGCACGTAAAAGTACAAAGATCTTCCCAGCTGGATTTATTTCTGCAGAGCGATGGAGACAAGTGCAGGAGGTCACTCGAGGGTCAGAGTGAAAAGTAAAGTTGAAAGGTCAAGGTGAAGGGTGAGGGTCGCGGTGTCGACCCACTACAGAAGTCCTTAACAAGCCGAGATCGATACATGAACAAGAAATCCTCAACTGCTTCTTCTGCTTCCCCTCTAAGCAGCTGTAAGTGGTCTTCCAAAGGTTTTACGCCTTCTGCTTCTATTACTTACACACACGTTGGCATCTTCGTCCCTCTGCAAACACTCGCACACATGCGCCTCTTCCTTCTGTACATCCCACGCTCACATTTCTTTCTGTCGCACCATCTACTGACACACAAACGCACACAGAGCACATCCACAGCTGAATGGAGTCAGGTTGGGCGGCCCTTCATTTTTCATGCAAACGGTAATTTAGTGAGACTGCCTATTGATTGAGCGCCGCTTGTCTCCCAAACAATGCCACTTCAATCAGCGGCCTGTGGGGGGAGGGTGAGTGTGCGCTGTTGAGGGGGGTAGAGGGGAGGAGAGAGGGCTGCCGATAGCTGCAGTGACTGATTTAAGAGATGGATAAAAAGCAGATACGTCCCCCGCCCCTGTACTGATTAATGACAGTGGCCAGAGCAGCCCTGGACTATGCATCATGATTTAACCACCAGCCCCTCATCTAAAGATTAGCGTGCACACACGCACATTTTTATACACACACACACACACACACACAGGAAGCACCTGCATATATGGGCTGCACTGTCCCACCCAGAAAAAAGACATGGTAGGTGTGAAAGGAAGTTGGGAAGTGAGACGGTGTGAAAGAGGTGAAAGAATAAAGTAAAAAGAAACTTTAAGATTGTTTTGATTTGGTTCAACTGAACACACTGATGTATTTATCCATGTGTGATCAGTGAGGTTATTAGCATAATAGCATGAACTTTTAGCTTTGAGGAGTTTGTTTGGCAACAATTTAAAGGCCAGCCCGTATTTAGTCAAGATCTCATAAGCTGGACATTATTAAAGCAAAATGATAACTTTTCTCACCTCTTACTTCAAATAACCTTTCACCAAGAAAAGTTTTAAAGTTTGCTAAATGTTTACATGTATTACACAAGCAGCTAAACTCTAAGCAACCTCATTCCTTGACATGAGCTTCAGTGCTTCTTGTCTGCAAATACGCAGAGTCTGGTGTTACAGTGGGAAGAAGTGCCCAAAGTTGTGCAAAGGAGAACACTAACTCTAGTCCATTACTTCTGCTGGAAGCCAAGGAGGAGGATGAGGATTGGAGCCCCTCCCTGCGGCTGTTAAAATATTCATCAGACTCCCTGAGAGCATGTCTGCTAATAGTTACACATGGAGCAGGAGAAAGAAGTGAGAAGAAGGAGGAGAAGGGCGGGTGCAAAGCAAGAGGAGGAGAAATTGGGGAGATGAGCGATGCTCCCTGTGTGCATGTCAGCTAATAGTCAAACATGAAGAGCTAGCAGTGGGGGAAAAACAGAAGAAGAGGGGTTGTTTAAATAGTCTGTGGCTGAAATCACAGGGGATGGACCATGTAAAAAAGCAAAGGTGAGGGAGACAAAGAGAGAAAGTCTGCAGGAGATAAAGATTGAGAGGGGAGTAATCACTAGTTTTCTTCTTCCCCTGCCATCACTTGGCCCCATGAGCTGAATTCCAGATTGATTAAAAGCCCCTCTTGTAATTGTCAGATCTTGTAGGAACAATCTTAGTGTTTGGTGGAGTAAGAGGAGGAGAGGGGGGGTCGTGTGTGAGCAGGATGGAAAAGAAACCCAATTTCAATCACGTCTACCAATGTAACAGTGACTTCCATAGCCATCAGTCGCTTTAAAAATCAAT
>JBAMIG010000010.1:20813668-20832840 GCA_037177335.1 Kiunga ballochi
ATATATATATATATATATGTATACATACATACATACATACATATATATATATATATATATATATACATACATACATACATACATATATATATATATACACATACATACATACATACATACGTATATACACATACACACACATATATGTGTGTGTGTGTGTTTTTGTCTTCAGAAGCAGCATTTCAGGTAGCTGAGCACTGTCTCTACTAAAAGAGGGATTCATGTGCATACACACAGCATACACACACAAAGAGTCATTTCTCCAGTCATTAAAATGAGAAACAGCCGATGGTGTAGGAGCTGTTGAAATACCATTAAGAAATGGAGATAAATGCAGTGGATCCCAGCCTACTATGGCAACCTCACCACCGTAAATCAGACAGTGACGAATATTACATAGACCAGGCTGCATGCATATGAGCACACAAATACATGTGTGCATGCATGGGCTTCTACACACCCATCTGCACACAAACTGTGCAAACAATCTGTGAGGCACCTTCCAAAATAAATCTCCTTTGGTGGATTAATGAGTAATTATCCTAATTAAATGTTTCCTGATCATCCGCTATGATATATGGATGATTATTATGTTCGCCCATGATTAAATGATAGTATAACAGAGCAGTCAGATATCGTTTTTAAAAATTAATGAGCATTTGTACATAGAGCCTACGTGAAAATAAGGCACAAATTAAAGATTGAATCAATTTAGATTGAATCAATTTGGACTGAATCAATTTGGAAGCGACTGTGAGCTACAGTGATAGAAAACATTTCACCGCATAATAAAAGATTAAGATCTATTTTCTGTTCATGTGTTGAAGTTGGTTTTTTATGCTTCATAGACCTTCTGCTGAGCCTTTTCTCAAAATGTGAAACATTATGTAGCAAGAAGTAACTATTACACATTTTATACTAACTAAAACACTTTTATAGCAGATTTTAATCACCGTTATGATCTACTGAGAAACAAAGCCACTGCTCATGCTGACGGACAACTGCTGCACAGCTTCAACAACTTTCCCTTTAATCTTCTGAAAACATATCTGCTCTTATGACTGAGTGATTGTGTTATTTAGACTAATGCAAACTGATAAAAGAGGCTAACCTTATAAGGAGGGTCGATGCTTATTTAAAAGCTCATTGATTAACAGTTGTGATTATTGATTGTGACATGTGGCCCAGACAGAATTGACAGATCTGATAGGTTGGAGTCACACAGACAGACAGACAGGCAGGCAGATGGCGAGAGGAGAGACAGTGGGCAGTCAGAAACACACACACACACACACTATAGTTCCTCTTTTTACTCATGTTCCAACTCAAATAGATTATTTGGAGAGTCTGTTATTATCTGCACAGTACTTGAACCTCTTCAATAATTTGGCCCTAACCCCTATTTCCCGCTCGCTCCGTTCACTTCTCCATACAGTTCACGGTGCAGTGCAGAGTTGCATGTGAAGGAGATAGTAAGCAGTAATATTCAATTATTGTATGCACGGCATCCACGTCCCGCCCTAAATTGATTTCTTTCAGAACGGGAGGCATCGCTCAGCACTGACACGCAGCCATGTTTCCCCCATCTACCACATCCCACGCAAATTACTCCTCCATCTGCTCACCCTCACATTTCCCCTCTCCTTCCTCGCTCTTCCTCTTTCCTTTCCTCTCCTCTTTATCCCAATTTTGCTTCCATCTCATCATCTCCTCATCTTCTCCTCTCCCTGTCAGATCAACACAGCTATCGGCGGTTGGCACGGGCCCCGGCGCCCAAACAGTGCGTTTAATCTGCCTTTAGTCTCTTTGCATTGTAATGGGAAATGGTTTTGTGTTTTTACTTTTTGACTGAAGCTGGGAGCCCACCCCTCATCACCGCAGGTCTCTGCCTTTAATAGTGGGAGGTGTTTTTAATTTGGCCCTTGCTCAAATTGACTTTTATCTAACAAGTCATATCAGTAACATTATTCTACATATTAACTGTGTAGTTTGTAAGTGACTGAGCAAGAAAATGAGAGAGAGAGAATGAAAGAGAAGTCAGAATATTTAAAGAAATGCATTTAATTGAGATTACACATAATGCCTTTAATAAGGCTTTTCACCTGGAGGTGGTCAGGAAAGTTTTCCCTCACCAGGTTATAGCATCATCATAAAGACCTTTACAATTGTACCTTTAATAAAGCCACACAGAGAGGGAGTAGGTCTAATCAATACTTCATATAGCGGGGATTATTGTTTGTTCAGAGTCAACATAGATTCACAACATCCAGGCTCAATAGTCATGTAAAGCTGGAATTGATTTGTTCATAAAAGCAGTGAAATTTTTTGATGCAGGTGTCAGATTTATGATTTTTTTTGGGGTGTTTGTTTTCCACGCCATCACATTTTTATGCATACACACATTGTCACTTTAATAAAGAACAGGCCTACGGTTAACGCTGAATGACATCACGGTCTGCGTCGCTTAAAATCAACAAAGAAATTCAAGCATACATATAAAAACCAGCACAAACACACATATGTATTCATGGACACACACTTACACACAGCCCCCTGTCTCTCCTTTTCTAATTAAAGGGACCTCTCTGCCCTGGGTGTGTGTGTGATATTGACACTTAGCTCCGTACAATAAACTTTATTGGCAAGCCCTGCTTGATTACAGCACTAAACTAGAATAACAAGGAATATGGGAGGAGGGGACGTGGATTATATACTAAACAGACATTAGTGAGCTCTTTTCAAATACCTACTGCATTTTAATAGGAAGCTTCGAAAGGCCTCCGTCTGTCAAGGAAACAAAAATGGTCTGAAGTTAAAACAAAATCTGAAAAAGAGAAAACAACAACAAAAAATAGACTCATAAATTTTATGTAAAGACGAGAGAAAAGATGTATATTCTGAAGGATGGAGGGAAGGTAAGAGGGATGGATTTCCCGTCATTAATGATCTATGGAAAATACTCTGTCTATTTGCAGATATACTGTTAATGGCGGCTTGCTGCCGTTAAAATCGTTGCTGTCCTGAACTCGGCTATTCACGTATTGGCTGCTGCTTCATCTAATATTCATCTACTGGAGGTCAATGACAGCGCTGGCATGCTTAATTTGTGTACACAAATTAAGGTTGAAGAGTTTTTGTTGTTTTTCTTTGCGGTAAAAAGTTGAGATTCAACAAATGCTAAATGATGCATTTCATAGACCTCCTCCTATGGGTACCAAAAACCCACGGCTGTGTCCATCTAAACACATTTAACAGTATCTGCAGATAAACCAGATGTTTAAGCCTCTGTATGCTCAGAGAAAACGAGAGTTTGTCTCCCCTCAGCTCTTCAGCAGCCCTGATATAAGAGGAGGACTTTTAAAGAGAACAGACTCTGCAATTACTTCTCTACAATAGTGTCTCAAACAATACCTGGAGGCAAAGACCTATTCATCCTGGACATTAAATTACCAACTCAAGTGCTAAATCAATTAGGCTCATGCTGCAGGTGAAGCAAAAGGTGGTGTCTTGTTCCAGCACAAAGTCTTATCTCCTAACTCTATGTTTTTGTAACAAATGGGAGACAAGTAGATTTAAATCAAAGCCCCACTAAACCCTCTGCTATTAACACCATTACTTCAGTAAGGAGGTTATACTTCAAAAGTACTTAAATTAGTCGTTGCTTCCTACTCAGATCAACCAAAACAGCCCAAAAGCATGTTCTATTATTACTATTTAATTGTAAGCATTTCACTAAAAGCAGACTTTGTGACATTCTTGGATTCCACATGAAGTGCTGCCGTCTGTCCCGCAGCTTAAACGCTTTCGGATCAGGTTCTCCGCTCAGTCAGTTGAACTACAATGACCCCTACTGGTCCAAAGCTGTACTGAGTTAGTGCACCTCTTTCTGGCTTTGCTACAGCTCTGTTTCATACAAACAAGATAAACAATCAGTGGAAACAAACCAAAAAAAAAGTAAACATAAAAACACTTCAGCTTGTTTTTGTTGCTGCTTTGAGCTTTTTTCGTTATCTTGCGCAATCCATCGCCATCATCACACTCAGCTCTTCGGCCCCCTGAACCTTCTCACATCCTTGTATTATGTCCCTCTCTCTTTTTATCTTTCTATCTGCTCTCTCTCTCTCTCTCTTGAGGCCTTGGCACCCTCAGCAGGGTCTCTCCCGCTGGGTGTGTTGGCAGAGCCGAGTGTCTGATTCACCCACAGCGTGCCCTCTGGCTTAACAGGCTGGCACAAGGACACGGAGTGGAGTTGTGAGAGAACAGCAGCAAGCATGAAGCTACAAACCCATTAAGCCATATTTCACTAGAAGAAAAGTTATCACAGATTAAACGAGTGGCGTGATATATTATCATGTTATTTGAAGAGAAGGCATCTGGGTTTGGCTTGTTGTTTCCATGAGCAATGCAGGGAGGAGAAGTTGGGAACACCGCTGTGTGTTGAGGATATGTGTGGTGAGGAGGAAAGTAGAGAGACAAGCCGCCTCACCTTGAAGAGCCACTGACCCCACACACCTTTATGGCATCTCCAATTAGAAGAAAGGGAGGGAGGACGGCTGAGTTACAAAGAGGGAGAGACAGAAAGAGAGAAAGAAAGAGGGGGAGAGATGTATTTCATAAATGTAGTTCCATAAAGAGCACTGACCCAAATGGCATTCAGTAATTCTTCGCTGTGCCAGAGGAGGTTGGATAATCAGAAACTTCATCAAACCCCCCTTTCCTTCTCTCCTTCCCTGCATCTGCAACACCTCCTACTGTCCCACCCTCTGCTGGAACCTCTTAAACAAAAATTGTGTGTAATAACCGCAGAATGTATACGGTGCATCCAGAACACGCATCAAAGAACACCCCGCTATCCCCACTTCATCGCTTCATTTTAATTAAACAAGTTTCCTCCACTCGCCATCCCTCATCTCTTTGATCTGTTCCCATCCGACTCACAGAAAAAGAAACAGACTATCTTCACTTTATGAAACTTGTGCGCGTTTGATACTGAGGGCTTCCGTGCAGCAGGAGTGCAGCACCGATCCAGACTACACAAAATATCACTACATCCTCCCATGGCCCGACTGGCTCGACTAATACAAGCTGAACAAATTCCATTTTGAAAGCACTCAATAATTTCAAATACATCTTGATGACAATGTCAGCAACACATGTCAGATCTGTCAGAGCCATGTTGAGATGGATATGGGAGGACAGAAATCTGAAAGAAAATAACACAATTAAAGTCTGTCTCAAGCACCAAGTTCCCATCGATCTCTTCGCTCTCTTTTCCAATACACTATGGACTTAACATGGACTTATTCTTTCTTAAGCACAAGTGGGACCACTCCTTCCCCCTGGGGCGCAACACTCACACAATGCTTCAAAAGAACATTTTGTTTATATGTTCAATACCAGGAACATCAATAAAATTATCCATTCATTAATTTCCTCTTCAATACAAATTTAATGCAGAGCCACGGAGTAGCCAGCTCATATCCAATAAGGACATCCATCCCCGATCACTCAGCTCGGTGCTTCACGTTGCACATGCACGGACATCAATAGGACTGTCCTTAAAACAGCTATTTCTCACAGACTGACTCGATACTGTAGAGAAAGAGGAAAAAAGAAAAAGAGAAAATAAGGAGGATGGGAGTAGAGGGAGGTAGACTTATTACTTCTTAAGCACAGCTGTCAAGGTGAGAGTCTTGACATTGGATGGTCACAGAGAGCCAATGAGAATCTCCTGTTCTAGATTACAGTGCAAAGATTTTAAAAGTGTAATTTGATGTGCTGACACGTCAAACCGACAGCAGGAATCTGTGCAGATGGAAAAAGATGCCAGCAGTGTCTCACAACATCGCCTGCATCTGAGCGAAGACCGCTGGGTGCCAACAAAAACATCCAATCTATGCCTGCGTAAAACGACACCATAGAGGAAAACACAAACAAAACTCTTCTAAAACAACAGCAGGCTTTTCAGTAGTTACCTTTTTAGTATCCAAATCAGAATGATCTCTTTTAAATGCAGACGTGATGGGAGTGAAAGGCTTTGTTAGGGTCAGATAGCTACAAAAACAGAAAAAAAACCCAGATTTTTCAGATGTCTCCAGTGTTCCCAACAGATGATCAATGGTTTGTTGTGTCAGGGCCCGGATTTCAGAAGGAAAACTAACCCGTGGTGCAACAAAGATGCAGACCCTTATTCATTCAAAAAGTTATAATACTGCTGTCTTAAAACCCTATTATTACTAAATATCATTTGTTTAAAAGGTGTGATTTGTATAAATATCATTAAACATTTTATAATGAGCAGAAAAAGCAGCATCTATAAAGTCATAAAGAAAAATATGATGCTTTGTGGACGAAACAAATTTCACTAAAATAGCATTTTGTACCTCTGGGTGTGACATGAATTACCATAATGTCTGATATAAAACAAACTGGAAGCCAACAGATCATTTGACCCCGGTAAATGGTCTTGTACTTGTATAGCACTGTTTTTCTACACATTAGTGCACTTAAAGCACTTTGACACTATTCAACACATTCACACACATTCACACATTGGAGTAACTGGAGGTTCAGTTTTTTGCTCAAGGACACTTTGACATTTGGACCGCCAGAGCCGGGACTTGAACCACTAACTTGCTGGTTAGGAATTGACCCACTCTGCTACATGCTCCACAGCCGCCCCACTGGATGACTTTGAACTACTAATGGGGATTAACTACAAAGTGAACCCAATGATGGCTAAAACTCTGAAAAATAAGTTAGAACAGTAAACTAGGATTTACAGTAAAATAAATAGATATTAGATTCTTCACACACTTTATATGACCTCTTATGCACATAAAGGCTCTGCAGACTGATATTAACAGCTTATTCTGTATTTGATTTTATATGTTCATGACTGAGTCATTCCCATTTTCCTCTAATCTCATTTTAAGCACTCTTAAAATGAATATGAATCCAGTTCAGGATCTTAATTTAACCCAACTCTGTTGTACTACTTTCACTGCAATGTACAAGTGTTAAAACTACACAATTACCACAAAAGCTTACTGGTTGTCCGGTGCATAAAAAACTAACAGTTTTCCATACAAGCTATGTGGAGGAAGATTTCATACATCCTGCTTTCACTGTGACTTCTGCAAAAAGCAGGATTTCTGAAATCGATGGCAGGTATAGCAGTCATACTCTGCAGTGAAATCTATAGCTCTCTGTTGCATGTGATTAGGAAATGCATGGAAACGCGATCAGTATTGAATATCATACAGGTGCTGAACCAGGCTGAAATATAGCTCCAGCAGGTCCAACATGATACACATGCAATGGAGCTGTGAGCTGCACATGGGTGTGTGTGCGCGCGTGTTTAACACGTTAAAATTGGCGAGATGACACAAGTGCCAGGGTTCAAAGGTCAAGTAGAGTCAAACCAGGTAGACGATTGGCTGATCAGGTCTGAGTGTAATGACTAATCAATGGTTGAATGCATTAGCCTAATCTAATGGGCCAGGTGGGAGAAGACAACGCTAGACGCATGGAACACATGATTGAGCACAACATGCAGCAGCGATGCAATCAATAACACATGGAGTGGTCTAACCCCATGGGGGGTGGAGGTGGGGGGGGTCCCACTTCTAGAACAACCTGCTCTACAGTCATTTAGGATGCGCTCTATGTGGTTTGTATGTGTGTAAAATGTGCAGTCAGTTGCTTAAGGGAGGGCAGAAAAAGGAACCAAGCAGTATTAATCGCAGTGATTAGGTTATGAAATGAAATGAAGTGAAGGAAATCAAGACCTATTGGGTTTTTTCCCCCCACACTGATGTGAACAGAAACCGTTTTCATTCTGATAAAATGAAATTCTGCAGTAAAAGACAGAATAAATAATAACAAAGTAACTGCTATCTAAATAAGGGGGAAAATAGATGACCATGACAGTGGAATGAAGGAAATTAATCCATTCATTTAAACAATCAGAGGAAGGAGATGTAAACTCCTTCGTGTTTAGCGCTTGGAGAAAAAGCACTCTGCTCTATATGTCTTTTGACCTCTTCATCACTTGAGATGAGTTTTATGTGAACCTGCTTATGGGTTAAAAGCAAAGCTTTTACCTGGAGCATAGCTCTTAGATGGTACATTACTGAGGTCACTCGCATCTCTGACCCCTATCAGATGAGCCAGTTCAGATGCAAAATATTTAACACTTAATGACAATAAATCTATTAAAAAACACAAATAAAACACTTACATTTGTTTAATAAATAAGTTATTTAACAAATTGTTTGTTCAGGGACTAAAAATGCTCCTCAATTTACAAAGAAAACCATTAAAAGATTCACAGTGTTAAAAAAAAACAGAGAGAGAAAGAGATGACAAGTTAGGGACAAGAGCCAGTCAGAGCAGAGGACAAGTCTGGGTCAATACTTGCAGCACATTCTGCTGACAATGCACTGCTCAACACACACTGTGCACACACCTTTTCACATGCACAAGTACACAAAAGATACAGAGATACCAGACCAATCAGTCAACTCATGTCAAAGTTTACAGAAAAAGACAGGACAGAAACCATGACAGCATCTATGTTTGCACATCAGAAAAAGGGCAGATTTCACCACTAACATTAGGAGAATCCTCTGAAACCAGAATAACTCCAAATATAAAAATAAATCCACCTTAAATATAAATTTCAAACGGATCATTTTATAATCTAAAAAAGTAAAGTCATTTAGTTTTGTCCTTCTTCTGTCATACCTTTATTTCATTTCTACAGATGAAAGAGGCAAAGCTCATTTTGTCTGGTTTTAAAGTGAAAAATATTCACAGAGATGTTCATAAAAAATACCTCACAGAATAGACAGAGTGTATACACCACTGATGTTTGTTTTGTTGTGATTATATCAGATAAATCAACTGCAGGATGTGTCTGGGTGGAGTGAGATGCAAATGCTTGAGTCACTCCTGAATTAAAGGAATAGTTCATTAGCAGGCTTTCTGCAGAGCTGGATGACATACAGGAGAAGGAACTCAGTCATTTCATTCAGGTGTGTTGGGTAAGATTTGCATCTAAAAGTTGCAGGTTGGTAGATCTTAAGGACCGGATTCAACTACTCCTGCTCAAAGATACATTAATGCATGAAAAAGGCTCCTCATGTCTGGTTACTACACCTCTTCCATGTTGCAAATAAAGCCTTAATTATTGTGACATTTTGCACCTAATGGGAGAATAAAAAATAAAGTGGAAGTTAGGCTAACTGTGACACAGATTGTGACATTTTTTCCACGGACATTAAACGGTGCAAACAAGTGTTACTTTTCAAATAACAAGTTAATGAAGAGGCACTCTCTTTTCCAACTTTAATTAGTTTAAAACAGAAGATAGACGGGCATTTGTCTTCATTAATAATCAAGAACCTCTTCGAAGATCAATCAGATACCTCTGAGGTGTGAATGGACAAAACCAAACATCTGAAGACATGATTTTGGTCTGGAGTAAATTAGATGCACACGTTCAACTCCTAAATGCTGTTTATTTCCTAAATTCATCAGAAATATAATTAGCAGATAAAGAGCAATAAAGAGAAAAACCAGCCAATAATCTGGTGACAACTAGATTAATCATGTTAAAGCAATGCAAATCTGACGTGCTGTAGTTTGAGATTAAAACCTTTTATTTTTTACTTTGTCTTATGTTAGTTTGTGTGTTTTTAGATCATAGTAAAGGAGAAGTGTGTGATAGGGGCCTCTCCATCTTTGAAATGAATTAGCGCGTGGTGCCTTATTGAGTGAGGCTCAGCGTTTAACTGAAACTGATGAGAGATGTGTGTGCAGCGACGACTGGGCTATAAGTATGTGGCTGGGGTCGCAGGTTAATCCCTATTGATTTACTCCACCGTCTGCATATAGCGGCACAGGAAGACGAGAGGAGAGGCCTGCTTTGCCAACTAGCAGAGATCAAATGCAGGGAAAAAAAATCACCAGCACACACACTTACATTCATGCACATACGCACTATGCTAAAGAGCGAACAAATAAAAAAAAATCAAGTATTATTTAATCTCTAAATAGGTAGTTAAATAGCTCTCCTTAAACAGACGGCAGATCATGACCTGAACATCCGTGAGAGATACGATCATCGGTGTCATTTACACATGTTCGTGTTATCAGGAATATTTCCCCTCATTTAAAAAAAACACACAGATGTGTGAGGCTGGAGAGCTGCTTTAACTTGCAAAAGATCTGCAGGCACATTTATAATTATGGTGACAGGTTTAAATGCTACCCACAAATCTAAAAACGGAGCAACCACCCCCCCTAAACCCTGCCCCTCCTTCATAAGACCACCAGGAAAAACCCAAATAATACTCAAGTCAAGCTGTATTTATAAACAACCTCCATACAATCTCATCCCACAGGAGGACAGGTGAAATATTACATTAATATGAACAACTATTAATAATACCCCCCTTCTCTCTCTCTCTCCAACTCTCACCCCATCGCTCCTTCCCGCTCCATCTCTATCTCTCTCCCTCTCTGTCTCTCCGCCTTTAATCCTATCATGCGGGCAATAAGTGTATGCACCATGAGCACATTTAATTTCTGCGGTTGGTTTTCAGCGAGCCCAGAGGTGAGCCTTAATAAGGATCAATGGCACTTTATCTGGGACAGCACCCACTTCACAGCATGCAAATTACACAGCAACCCTTAAAAAAAGAAATGGATTTAATTAAAAAATGTAGAACCACGGGCTCTGGAAATTCAATTAAAGGATTTATGCAAAGGTTGGCTAGCTTTTTGTGTTGCAGTTCCTGCTTATATAATGAGCTTTTCATATTAAAAATCAATAGGTAATCTGGGCTAGGGGATCGGCTGCTTATGTACATTTTTGAAATCAATTTGAAAAATAGTCCATCAGCTCTGTGTCACAACAAAGAGGGGAGGGGGGTGGTGTGCGGGTCTTTGTGTGTCAAGTTGTGAGGGTCAGTAGTGAGAATAGGTTGAGAAGAGAGTGATGGGTTACAGATTTATACACTTTTGAGGGTTACAGGAGAAAAGCTCTGAAGGTAGGAGGCTGAAGGAGGCAATGTGGAAGAGCAGAGGGTAAGTGGGTACGGATGTCTATCTGGCCCGGTCAGTTTCTGGCTCTTTGGCTCGTTCTGATCCCTTCTATTAGAGAGGAGGTCCCATGGCAATGAGGGTCTAGCTGGTTCTGACCTGTAGCTCAGGGGTAATTTAGCCCTACCCCAACTCAGACTCAGTCCAGACTCAGACAGCGCTGGCTGGGGAGACGTCCTAATGGTCTCCCCGAGGTGTCTGGGGCTGGAAGGGCTAAAATGATATGTCTGAGGCTTCATCTCTAAAAATTCTCAGAGTGTGACAGTAAGACGAAAAGGAGGCAGAGCATGTGTTCACACAGATAGAAAACCTTAGTTTGCAGGAACAAGCAAAATGATAAATGTGAAAAGTTTCTTAAGAATGTCCCTCCTCCTTGATGCTGTCTGTTTTTAATAAGGACATTGTTCATGCCTCTTTCACACTTGCGTTATATAACTGTACGCCGGCACGAGCAGTGAATGACTGACTGCATACAGTAGCAGACTGTCAGCATTTGATTGGTTCTTTATTGATCCGGACACGCTTTCCATCACATCAACTCATCCACAATAAACCATTTACACAGTTTCCATGTGCAATGGACCGTATAACCAGGCCTCGGGCCATCTTTGCTCGCCCACTCTTTGTGTGCGAGTGTGTGTCTTTCTGGTTGTGTGCATGTTTAAGTGTGTTTTCCTAATGAAATGGTATCTCTGTGGACAATAATCCCAGTAACAAGATTGGGCAGGAACACACATGTCAATACAGCCAAATGGGATTGTATGCTTTTATCCACCCCTACACCAACACATCTCTCTCTTCTTATGCGCCTCTCCCGGTCTCCATCGCTCTCCCCTTCTGTATCTGTCCTTTCCATACATTGTGCAGCAGCTCAGCAGGAAATGTCTGGCAGGAATATCCCACTGATTTTATCTGGTTCTTCAAAAGTGATCTAAAACATGGCCTGCAAAGGAAATCTGTGAATCATCAGAGGTTAACTTGGAGTGTGTGAGCCTCATACCAATTGGCATAATCTGTCTGCACAGCTGAGGAGAAACATACAGTGGTTCCAGTCAAGCAGGAGCTGACCTCCTCCTGTGTAGCTTCTAATCATCCAAGAGGACTCTATTACAAGAGCCTGGCAGCTCATCTAACCCCGCTCAGGAGAAGGGGAGGGCTGGTGGGGAAATTGGGACCTCTGCTTCTTTTTCTTTCCACATGGCTGAGCAGCACACGTGCACATGATGCGCTGAGGTGTACGGCAAAGCTTCTGCATCTGTGGGTTACATCAGACAGGAGATAGAGCACCTGACCTTATGTCTGTCTGCAAGAAAGAAACTGATACCAAGGCGGCTGCGCTTCACTGTAGGTCTGTTATACAGTATGGTAATGCTGATGTCTTTATTCCAGGGGCTGTCTCTGGGTTTAACCCTCCGGGGTGCAGGTCTGAGCTCCTGATCAGAGCAGGAAAGGCTCAACAGAGGAAGCAATGGTAGTCCCACATCTTCTGCGTGAACCACTGTTTCTCCAAGGCAGCCCTGTCTGCTGGTGCTGGTCAAAAGTTCAGCCTGTGCATATGTAAAAAGGTGGCTGGGTGCCCGAGGCAGGATCCTGGGTAAAATAATCACACTAAAACACTGGGAAGCATGGGACAAGGCAAGAGCGCTGATGGAACCAGCCCCTGGGGGAACTGAGGTGTCTGATTGGACCAGTAGAGCTTCTTAGGCGTGTGCCCACAGCACCTCCTTTCTCTCCATCCATTACAGAGTACTTTGGCCTGTGCCCACACTGATCTCCATTCAGCTCAGCGCTGTCCGTGCCTATAGTTAAGGTATGGATTAGATGAGTATAGGCTGAGGCCAGCTGCTCGGAGCCTGAGGGTACGCTGATCTGGAGGGAGCAATCAGTCAGTCAACAAAATGTCACAGGGTCAGCGATCCAGCATGACAGCATGGTGACGACTTCACAAAGGTTACAGCCCAACTAATAACTGCAACAGTCACTGAAATTCATTGTGTGCCGTTTAAATGCGAGTCCAGACTTTTGGTTCAAAGAGTATACAACACATTCATGATCTCAAACAGCCTCAACATGAATCAACAGAGATCTGCGGTAAATCAGGGGGTTCGATTGTCACAACTAAATCACAAAACTAAAACGACTTTTTCCAATCCAGTCTCTTTCTCACAAACACATCACCAGATCATTCAAAACCGATAATCCCACCAAACGGCACGGGGAAAACTCCCACTCAGAACACACCGAATTAAAAAGGAAAGAAAAGAAAGCATAAAAACAGGAGTTAGAGGCCTGGTTGCAAAATCTCTGATAAGCAGATCAAGGCATGGGGAGGGGAACATGATGTTAGTGAGAGATAGGTTGGCTGATTAAAATGTCATGGCTCTTTATAGATGTCTTTCTTAACTCAGCAAAATGAAATCAGCTCTGTACATCAGTAGAAAAGTGGGCTGCACTCCCTGCTAATAGAGAAGTTTCTTTCTCTTAAGACGAACCCATAACACAAAGAACTGAGGAGTGAAAATACATTTTAGTCCTCTATAAATGAAATAAAAGTATTAAAAAGATTAAAGTGAAGTGTAAAATGAAGAACTGATAAAGTATAAGCATGAAACCAGATTTAAAGAGGGAGGAAAGCATTGAATGACCAACTCTGGATCCTGACATGACATTTCATGGCTTTTATGGCACACCATCAAATTACAGATTTAAGACCACTCCAGGTGTTTCAGTAGTCTCCATATTGTGAAACCTAGGGTGTGTTTTTTTGTGTGTTTGTGTCTCTCTCTCTTTGCAGAGAAACCGTATATCACTCCACCTGTGCTCCTGTAAATCAAACCTGTGTTTTAAATGAGAGGCTGGTTATTTGCGCAAGAACACACATGGGGGCTTTGTGATTGTTTTTTGGAGTCGACATTCTGCTTATGTTTGCATCCCAGAACAATCTCCACGGATCCCGCAAGCGTACGCAAGCAATTAAAGCGATACCATCTTCATATCCCTGCAACCAATAACTGAAATAATATCACTGTTTTATTAAGCCCTTAATGTGGGGGTAGAAGGAGTGAGGAGTGGGATTTTAAAGAGGATACACTTTCAGGGGCCTTATCAAGCCCAGATTTAAATAAGAGCAAATGTTCAGCTTAAGGGTGTGCGTGTAGGCTACATCTGTGTGCGCGAGGCTGTGCATCTGTGTGTGGCCTTTATCAGACATGAATTTTAGCTAATCGCTGCGTCAGCACACCAGAATTTAATTACTAACTCTACCTTTGTCCCATAATATTTACCAACATCTACACTACGTTTAATTAACGACATGTAGAAAAGCCACCGTCCCGCTCTGCAGAAGGAAAAAGCTCCACTAATTGCATCTGCACGCTCACATCCAAAAACATTTGGTGCTTCCCTCCTTGATACAAAGAGCGCACAAGTCTCATCCACCCTTGGGTACGTTTCCAAATCATGTAGTTAAAACAGCGTTTTGGGGGGCAGTTTTTAGAGAGAATTACTCAAACTGAAGCAACAATCAGTTTGACATTTTGTGCAGAGGAGCGGTTCCTCTCATCTCTCATCCGATGTCAAAAAGCAGAGAGACAAATGACGGCCTGAGGCCTTGCGTCTGTCAAACATGATGGATCAGAACAACGCTTCACTAAAACTCCACTGTGCCGCTTTGCAACACTTCACGTTTTCACTTCAGTGCAAACACTAAACTGATAAAATATGACGAACAGCTAATGGAAAGATGTAATAGTCAGACTAAAGCATACATTGCAAGGCTGTGGAGCCTAAAAGGAAGAGTGCTTCTAGGAAAAGTCCTGGAGAGCACGGGACACAACTCAGACTATCAATCGTCCTGCTTGATCTTATCAATCATGACCAGGTTAACATCACTCACCTTAAACAAGTACTCTCTCTTTTTGTACAAAAACACACTGATGCATCGCCGGTTGAGCAGCAACAGCTGATTTCACAATAAGAGTAAAAAGTGTATCTGTGAATTTTACGTTTCATTTCTAACTGTGTGATAAAAGTTTGTTCCTCTGTGTAGAGCAGTGGGCCGTACACTCACACAGCAAACACTGAGTTTCATGCCATAAAATATCACGTTATTCAGAAGGTATTCTGTGTTGCAATGACTCTGTTTGAAGGAGGACGTTATAGACACTATTAAGTTCATATTAAATCACTTTAAAATAAATAACTGCAGAGTTTTTTCTTATACCAAGTAGACTTAGTTCAGTCAGGAAGGTTCTTCTTTTTAACAGTGCTGCTCTGCTGGTAAACTAATCTCTTTGGGTAACTCCTAAAAAGTAAAAAGTAAAGCCCCTGAGCTGTAGTTTCATTGTGGAGACGATTCTTGTACAATACAGGAGTACAAATGTATCCCCTGCAGTAGTTTCAGCTCTTTCATTCAGCAGACAATGACCTTTTACCTGCAGTTTTTCACCCTGCAGCAACGTCCAGCAAACAGTCACAGCCAAGTGTCAAGTTAATTGTCTCCATCCTTTCAGGAAGGTATTTGCAAAGCATGGTTGAGTCTCAGAACTTAAGACAAATGAAAATATGTAGCGAAAGAGGATCCAGGTTGGCAGAGATCATTAAACGTCTTTGACAGAAGGCTTCTCATTCGACTACCAGGGCTACATGAACTGTGCAGTGCATTTTCTGTAACCTGATAGTTGTGTTTCCCTACATTTGGAATATCATCTGAAGGGACGTGAGAACCGTCTTAGAGTTAAACAAACAGGGACAGCAGGAAGAGGAAAACAAACCGCAGAATATCTATCTATGAAAACCAGACCCTCTCCCTAAACTCAGTGCACATCAACCTCTCTCCATCCTTTTCCTGTCCTCTTTCGCAGGAACGTGCCAAAACAAATAAAACCCCAGTAAGACGTCCATCATGGTTTTTTTTTTTTTAAAGAAAATAATACAACCCCACTTCCTAAAAGTCATCCATCAACTGGTTTATGCAAACACATGGTGACTTAACACTTTTCTAAGCCGTTATCTCTCTTACCATAGACTTGGTGAAAGGTCTGGCAAGTGTGAAGAGAAAGGTCATCAGCCACCAGCTCCTGTGAATGGAAGTGTACATCATGTTCCCAGGATGCACTGCGTTGGAGGTCACGCCATGCGGGGAAAGGCGCCGGTGGAGCTCGTTGCTGAAGAGGATGTTGCAGAGCTTGGCGCGATTATAAGCCAGCATGGACCAGTAGTCGTTCTTTGGTGGAGACAACAGGGCCAAGTCCAGCTTCCCACAAGAGTCTAACAAGTCCGTGAACCTGAAAGAAAGTTCACATTAAGGATGCGAGAGCGTCCGAGTCGTTCTGCCGACAGATGTGAGGCACTGACTGAATACAAATCAAAGACGTGACATGATGTTCTTTAATTGCCTGCGACAGAGCTGTTAAACTCCAGATGTTTGACAAGGCCTCTTAAACATTACACTACTCGTGTTATTATGCAGTCACACAATACACATGCACGAAAATGCTACACACAATGTGTTGTGTGTGTGCGGGAGAAAGAGGAGAGAGATCGGCTCCAAACCGGTTGGAACACATTCTACATATTAATCCAGTCATTAGAAAACAACCAATCAAAATGTCACCTGGTTTCCTTGTTGTGATTTTACAAGCTCGCTGTTTCTTGTTTACTGTCGCCTTCCGCAACATCCTTGCTTGGCTAAATTACAACATCTGCAGGCTTTTCATTTCATGTGCTGCAACTTCATAACTACTTTACCAAGTAGAGGTTGATAAATCAATTGCCTGAGCACCAAATGTGTCCTTTTTTCCCTTCTTTTTTCGTGTTTTCCCACAGGATACACTAAACCTTTGTCTGCTTCCAAATGAATTAATCTTTGTAGGACCATTGCAACTCATGTGGTAGCTCATTTGATGATCAAAATAATTAAGAAAAGAAAGAGTGAAAAGAGAGAGAAAACTAGAAATGTACATTGTGAGAACATATATAAAGACAGAGCTGCAGCTCATATATGGTAGTAATTTCATTAGGGATACTACTTTCTTCTTGTTTGGCCAGATCTGATGCAGTGCAGGGGAAAAGAAAACCAGTATTTGCTCAATTCCACACTAAGCCCCTGTGGTGGAAACTGATAAAGTGTCCAGCCATTACTTGCATGTCCATCTTTCCCATCCCTGTCCCTTCCAGGTCAATGCTTCACTAGAGGACAAGGAGCTTAGGGAATACAATATGCTGCCAGGTCAGGGGTCACACGCTGCTTGTGAGGGGAGGCTAAGTGAATAAACGGGAAATCAGCAGAAACTGTAAATAACACAAACAAAAAAGGAAGCAACTTCAGTGGATGCAATATAGGTCTGGAATGAGGTGGGCAGAATGGAAGATGCATTGTGAGATATTGTTTAAATCTGCTCCTTTTTTCCTCCCTCTGGTTCATGTTTGTGTGTAACTGAGTCCCTCTGGTCTTGCTTTAGCCCTGTTTGAAGGGGTTAATGCCACTACTGATTATAGAGAAGAGGAGGAAAGGGGAGGATATGTTGGGGAGGCAGAAAAAGCAAAAAAAAGAGAACAGGAGAGAGCATCTGACTGGTCTCAGCTTTGACTAAATTTACAGCTTGTGCACGTTGTGTACAATTACACACCACAAAAACATGTCTCCCACCAAACAGTAACAATACACACAATCTTTTATAAATATTTTTTTTCCATTACTTCTATCCAAAGCATTTAGTGAAAGAATGCATGACGACAAGTGAATCGTTGAGTCAAGCTATCACTCCAATCCTTCTACGCATGATTCTCCGTACAACATAACTCATACAAGAGCCTGTTGCGATACAGCTGTGGCCTGATCTGATAGAATAACTCTGCATGTTCCCCTTGCTACAGGTCAGTCTCCAGAGCTCCAATCAATCACTGCTCGGCCGTCTGACTGACTGAAGCCGGGATCAATGCTGCACACAGACTCAGACTGACTCTGAAACACATGGCTCAGGGCTTAGATTCACACATCACTGCAAGACATCATGCTTCTTTACTGCATGGCATGAAAAACCCAAGTCTGCAGCAAAGGGTTGCTTGACAAAAAGAAGCTTTCGAAACGAGGGGAAAGCGGCTGAGTCAGGAGGTCAATTGGTAAGAAGCAGATACTTGATCAAAGTAAATTTTAGTTGATAAGTCCATCCATCATGCTGATGATACGTTTGATTCATAGTGACAGCATGGAAAAGGAAATGAGTTTCAGTGAGTGAGGCTGTCATGTTTGACAATAAGCAGTAAGTCTTATCTGTCAATTTGTCCTGAAAACTAGCCGGTGTAGCAGCTACAACAGCAAGAGTGGAGCTGAAGGGCCGGAAGCAAGGCAGGGTAGTTCTGGGAGATTACTCCCTCAACTCTATCAGCCTGACTTTAATATGGCTTAACTGTGAATGCTGGGAATACAGGGTGGGTGACATTGAAGCACTCACATTCAATAAGGCCAATGTTTATTTTCCATTAGGACAGTCGCTTTGTACGGTTTTGGGATCCAACATTAAAAGACAGAAAGGTCATGCTGAAAGTTACCCAAACCCCTAAGCTACCTCCATCCTATTGCACAGGTGGAATGAGGTTTTTATTCTCTTACCTAACACTTGTTTTGTCTCATCTGATGACACGTCATTGTTGCTGAGTCTTTCTGAAACTCTTAAAGGTCTCCAGCAGGGATGAGCAAACCCGGTCCTGGTGTTGTGTCGGGACGTTCCCTGCTGCAACACACCTGACACACATCAGACCTAATTAGCAGAGCTTAACAGCATACTCTGCACAAGTCTGCTAATTACCCATTTATTTGATTCAGGTGTGTTGCAGCAGAGAAAGTCCTAACTCTTGCAGGACCCTCTAGGACATAAGTTACCCGTTCCTGGTTTACAGCCTAGTTGTTGATCAGCTCTGCTAAATCTTATAAATAAAGAATATATTGGGCTTGTTTATATAAACACCAGGAGTAATTTCCCTGGATTAATGTTATATATATATATATAATCAAAACCTTTAAAATACAGAAAATACAGCCATTAGGTGTAGAGAAATATGTT
>JBAMIG010000010.1:20832940-20844072 GCA_037177335.1 Kiunga ballochi
AGAGAGTGCACAGCTCGTGTCCATCACACTCATTTAAGTAGCATCCACTTTCTATTGCTTACCTGTGGGACTCAGAGGAAACCACGACAACCCGAGCAGGAGCCGACCGTCGTAGGACGTCCTGCAGACACTGCACCAACAGGAAGTGACCAAGATGGCAGACCTGGAAGGTGGACTCCAGGCCGTCCTCCGTCAGGCTCCAGGGCTGCGTACACACTGCTGCATTACACACCAGAATGTGCAACGGCCTATGGCAGAAGGTAAAATAAGTTTTACTGATTATTGAGTGAAAAGAGTGGACTTTTAAACCATATTAAGCTCGAGAAAACTAAAGAGATATATGGAAGGGAAAACAGAAAGAGGGAACAGCACATATTATTCCAGTGTATTGTAGTTTAAAGTCAACTGAGACACAGCATCAGTAATACAGACATGGTGCAGATCTTTCCAGTGCAGCCCCCATGGCTAAACAGCTACTACTGTAGACAGTATCTACAGTATGACAGTATCTACAGCACCTCCAGCTGGCTGGAATCCAAGGAAGGCAAATGATGACAAGCAATCTCAAACCCTTTCAACACACACAGGTGGTGGAAGTAATGGGAGCTGAAAAGGGCTCTGTAACTAACCCAGGTAACTAGATAACAAGCTGAGCAGACAAAAGGAAACCCACATAGAAAGTAGAGGTGGGCGATATATATCGTCTAAGATAATATTATAAATGTCGCTTTGAAAATGTGCAATTTTACATTATCGAGTATTTATACGGGGAAAACAAATGGCACATAGACGGTAAATGAGCAAAACATGAATGTTGTCGTTGGCTGAATGAGTGCTTTCAGAGATCAATCAGTGGACTGCATTCAGTCATGTGACCAACAGCAAGAAATTCAAAAACACTACTAAATAAAAAAAACTATTGTTCTGAAACACTTTATATAGATGGCTTTCAGTAAAAAAAAGTTGAGGACATTATTTTTTTTAAAAAATCTTTAAAAATGAGAAAATTAACAGGTAGGAAAAGAAAAAAAAACATTGTAAAGGATATCGTCGGATTATTGTTATCATGAAATTAAAAAATTAGAATTGAGATCATTTTTAATGCCCATATCGCCCACCCTTACGTAGAAGTCATAATGTTTAGAGAGACTGGTATTACTGTGGAAACCGTACAAACACCTGTGCTTCACTAAACCCTGACTTGCATTTGATTTTCATTTGGTGAGTGTCTCTTCCTGCTCGCATGCCATGGAAAGGAGATCGCTGGCCAGGGCAGTGAGGGAGCCTTGTCGGTGACAGCGACGCTCCAACGAGCTCAGAACCACAGTAACACAGCCGAACAACCCAAACACACCCCACCAATTTTTAATTTCTTCCATTAGAATTAATTATGAGGCCGAAGGCAATTTGTGTACCCTGTGTTTAAGACTGCCTACTGGATTAATTAAAAACTGGATGCTGGAAAATTAATGTGTGAATTGTTATGCCTTTCTATAATGAGCCATCCCATGCTATTACATAGTAGTGTACTGTACGATCACCTTCAGGCCTCTGAACACAAAAGGTTCATTAAAGAGCACAAACCTAGGCACGAGTCAACTTAAAGAATGCCAACCTCAGCAGATTATCAACACACCAGCAGTGAGATATTTAAATTTTCATCCAAAATACAAGAAGGTGAGGAAGTCTAACTCTGTGGTTTGGGGGGGAAAAAAACATATATGTAGATAGACGACCTCTGTAACCTGATAAAACAAGATAGAGAAGTAAAAGTTGCTTCGATTTCAAGTTTTTGCTCCAAAATAGCCTTCTGCTTAAAGAAAAGCAAATCACACTGGTTGTTTTTGGCCCAGTGTCCCCGTATCTAATAGAGTGTGAAGTACAGTATCATTGTGCAACACAAGGCAAATCTCTTGGCTGATCCCCAATGCGCTCACCAGGGGCCTCGCAACAACACCACAGGCGTGAACTCTCAACCTCACTTTTTAACCTTTCACTAAAGCTGTTATTCTAAACTAATCCTTGTGCCAATGACGCCTCCTAGGAATTAAAAGTTGTGACCTTATTCTGTAAAGACAGGAGGGCAAAAAACGCTATGTCACTTAAAGTGTATCACAAATTTACGACCAGAAACTCACATAACCAACTTTTCTCTGCTCGGGCCAGCAGAGAATTTCCCCCACGCAGCTCACACGGGCCTCCAGCGAGTCTGCTTGTAATGTAAAAGGGCTGTTAATTCAACTGCCCACCAGTTAGTCCCTCTCTCATAAGCGCAGGTCTAATGAATGTCTTTAATAGGCCTATTGCCGTATACCACAGTCCCCCTATCCACATTAAGACCTCACAATAGTGTGTGCACTGTGCAATCTCAGCGCTGGTCAAACGAGGGTGTTAACAACCAAATAGGGAGACATCAGTTTATATATTTACTTTAAATAACCCCCATGGGTATGACCCCTGACCTCATGGTAATGTAGGCCAGCAGGAAGAGATTGGCTGTGTGAGCTGGGCTCAGACTAGCGGTCATTAACTCTGCACTTTATTGGAAAGAGGAAAACAGGCAGCATAAATACAACATAGATAGATAAACTCAGCCCATTCGGACCCAAATTTAAACCTACGAGCCAAGATGTGAAAAATCAAAGCAAGAGAAACAAAAAAGGATCACAAATGAAAACAAACTGCTACACTATTTGTGTTGATTATGGGGCATTTAGTAGAAATTGTATTGGGGGCTTCTATCACTACTGTCTTCTATCAATTGCATCCCAGTGAAATTGCACAACAATATCAATATCCAGGTAATTTCATTTCAAAGGACAGGCAATTAAAGCAGAATCGGGGTCAATGGAACACAAAGCAGCGTGAAAGCCACTGACTAAAGCACTTAAAAGCAGGAGAGTGAGAAACGAGGGAATGAATAGAAAAAGACTCTGATTACATTTCACCTGTCAATGACACGTTGCGCACGTATGTCCAAGTGTGCGTTTGTATGTGTGCGAGTCGGAGCAGTGAATTGTCTTAGTGCGTCTGTGTATTATGCACATACATGTGTGTGTTGTGTTTGTGGCTCCTGTGTGTGTTATGCCTGAAGACATACGTGCAGTAATAGAGTGGTGGTAGACTCAGACAGCTGCCCAGTGCCATTCACAGCTCAGAGCTCCCAGCCTCCACTCTGCTCTGTTCGCCTTCTGATGAGAATTAATGTACTCTGACGTCCCCTGGGAGTCCCTCCCCCCCCCAACAGCACGGCTAATGAAGAAATACAACCTTGCCAAAATACTGAAGTGGAGAGAGAGAGCGACACAGACGGAGACTAAGAGACGGAAAAGACAGAAAAACTGCAGCAGACTTGTAGAAAGACATATGCAGACAACAGGGGGGGGGGGGAGAGAGACTACAAGAACTGCAGAGCTAAAGAGACACACATCTACCCCTGTGTATAAGTTGGGAGGGATCTATAGGAGGAAGAGTAAAGGATGATACCGTGAGGTTTGGCTGTGACCCAAGACACACGTTTTGGACGGCCATACCCTGCCCCAGGGCTGCTACGGGCTATGACTGCCCTGCCTCTCCCCAAGGGGCTCCCTTGACACCGACACCCTCCTCAAGCACACACACACACACACACACACCCCTCCGTCCAGAGACCCGCAGGTGGATGAGCAGCATGGACGACAGAATTCATGACCCCAAAATAGAAACCAAACGACCGACCACCGGACGCAAGATGCATGCTCTGAATGCTGACAACAACAAAATAAGTGATAGAAAGTGTGCTTGTCCAATGTCAAGCAAACTGACACACACACACACACACACACTCCTGTGGCCGTGTCCATATGGTGCACATCAGATACATGAAAAGTTGTCCTTTAAGTGTGGCATGAGAGCAATGATGAATACAGAGATTAGGCCTTAATGACAGGAACTGTTATCGTTGCTGTTGTTTAAGACATAATTCATTCATTTATTAATTCCTGTTAATATTTTCTGAGACTATAAAGAGATATGATCTGTTCATTTGTTATGTTGCCGCTTATCAGTCACCCTGTAAAAGTTAACTTTGGCCTCCCTTTTTAAACGCATCTCGCCACAAAAATGCAAATTTTGCAAGTTTGCTGCCTGATGCAAGAAAAGCTTTTGAGGAAGATGAAAAACCCTGCCCTTAAAATTAATATTGTGGTTTGTACTCACAGTTTCTTGGCTTTGAAAGACTCTGCAAACTCCCTGACGCTGCGGAGAGAAGCCAGGTTGCACATCATGGCTTCTACTCTGGCTTTATGCTGTTGAGACAAAACACACACAAAAAAAAGTTTATTGTGACAACCATTAGAAAGAGCAAAGAAATTACAAATAGATTTTGTCAACTGCCATTTTTCATCATGAGAAACGACAGACTCATCAGTTAAAAACGCATACAATTTCATACCCTTAAAACACAAAGATCTCCCGGCATCTGAACGGTACCAATAGCATCCATCAGATGATTATCCATCCAGGAAGAGAGCGCACCTCTTTTGTTAAATCTTTACAAAGAAAAGACTCACACTTTGTTCTTGATGTGTTCGCTTTATTATCACTTTTAAATTAGTGAGAAAAGGAAAAACATGGCTTCAGAGAAAATCTTTTCTCAGGGTTCTGATTAGAGATGGACGATATTATCGACCAATATTACTAATTAAAATGTGATTTTGGAAAATATCGAAATTACACAAAATGTACATTTTATACATCTAACTCTTCAAAAAAGTATCCTTTAACTCAAAATGACAAAACATGATGCCATGTATAATTTTCCAGATTTGTTTGTTTGTTTTGCACAATGGCAATAAAATCCTGCTATGACATCATCAAAACGTATCATTACCTGCAGCATAAGGCATGTAGAAGTGGATCCAGTAGTTTGAGTTATTTCAGTGGCTACAGACATTTAATTTGCTGCAAAGCAGAGGATATTTCCTACTTACCTGAAATAATTTAGTTTTTTCTTTTTTAGTTGGGGGGAATCAAAATATATCGGTATCGGTTGATATAGATATTGTTAAATAAAAGTTGGACAAATCAGTATATTGGACAAAATTTAGAAAAAAAAGTGGGGAGGGGGGCAACATGAACACTTCCAGGTCTGATCAGACAAACCAAAACCCACAACTTTAAAACTGCAAGAAGCTAAAATGTTTATTTTACTATGTTAAAAATGGGACATCTAGCAAATAGCAGAAAGCAAAATTGAGTGAACGTTGATATAATTTGCAATTTCCTTGAATCCTAAATTTGCACCAAAATCAAGATGGAAGGCAAACACCTCTCGGAAAAACCGGAGGGCATGTTTTGACCTGAAGGTCTTTAAAAGAGCAGATTAGTGGTTTAAAACAAGGGGAAAGCCTCTCAGCTTCCAGTGCACCTGCTTACATCCGACCTGAAACTGAAGTCACCTGTCTTATCTGGGCAACGCAGCAAACTGGGGATCATTTTCCTCAAATCAGCCAGTGCATTTCATACAATTCAGCCTACAATGTTGATTTAAAAAGTGCCAGAAAACATAGAAGTGGACACCTGTATGAGCAACTGGATCATGGTTTACCAGCACATCAGAGCAGAATGAGCTCACAGATTTGTCATCTGCAGTAATAATCGGGTAGTTGCATGAGTGCACTATGTCAGTGGTGGGTAAGAGAGTTGTTGAACTGTTTCGTGACATGGTGTGTTAGGAATCTATACATCATGAACGGGGGCAAGACAAGCATTCAGCTCTGGACTTTAGGAAAAATAAAATACTGCTTCCCTGGGAAAACCCTGTGCTGCATACCTGCACGTTCCTGTTGAATGTGCAACACCGAGGCCATCTACAAGCAGACTCTCCCTCATGATGGAGTGGCCCCTTTATGTTATTCCAGTTAGAAATTAGATATGTTCTCCCCTGTGTTCTCCCCAAGAGGAAGAGAGAACACTTTGTTTTGAGGAAGGAGTAACGGATCCATATCCAAAAGCTGCGTTCCCACCATGCCTCTCGCTCGGTATGGAAAGGCTCTATACATCGTTGTTGTTTAAAAGCCACTTGTCATAAAGAATTAACACAAACCTCCTTTGTTTTGTTGTTGCATTTTCTTTCTGACGCATCTAGCACCATCTGGCCATTACACCACCTACAGGGTATGGTTACGGATAGCTGTGGGAAAGCAACGGAAATGAAGGTTTACTGAACCAAACCCTTGCATACTGCTTTGAACCCATTAGTGGAAATTAGTTTGAAACATTTGAGGCTGGCCTCTTTTTCCACTTTTCTCTACTTTTTTTAACCACTTTTTTTTTTTCTACTTTTTGTCATATGTACATAATACAGTGCAACAATTTGATTTTGCTTTAAGAATATTGATGTTTTTATATATCTTTAACATTTCCTTCTTTTTGCAAGTTGAGGAAAATAATTGTTGGGAGCTTTTCAGGCTCATTTATGTTTATACTTAAAGTATTTTTTTTTTGCTGTTGTCTGATTGTCCCCATGATGCACCATACATTTCCAGAATGAGGAATGTCTAGTCAGTTTTTAGTTTACTTTCATGACAAACCCAGGCACCTTCACTAATACTCTTGATTACATTTTCAATACATCCATCAAAATTTTAGATTTGTTGAAATTTCCTACATTATGCATGTCAGTAAGCTTACTTTGTTTATTTCTTTCGACTTACGGTTCAAAGGCAGAATACAGATTTAAATTTGGTTCATTTTTGGAAACTTCTTAATTTTTCAAATGAGGTTTTATTTAATGTTTAAAATGTGGCGAGATACAGCTACAAGTTTAAAAACTCATTCTACGCTGCTATATCCTCCGATTTATAACAACAGTTAACTATAACAGACAGCAAGCACAGAGTTAATGGTATTGTGTCTAAAAGGGCCGTGAGGACTCTGTAGGTAGTGTGTTCTTGGTGCATATTTGTGTGTGTATGTGTGGCTTGTCTTACGCCATATGTTGGGAGACAGGGCAAAGATAAGAGAGGAACGGAGAAAGATAAATGACTGAAGAAGTGAATGCATAGCTGCATTTACACACAGCATAAGACAAGCTAAATATTCATCATTCTATCAGTCCCACTGTAGCATTCTGCTGCAGGCAAAGGCCTCGGCAGGAATTCACACAAGGCTAAAGGGGCATTTCTCTTCAGTTTCAGCTTATACTGTAACCATGACATTTGAGTAATTCCCTGTACTCTCTCACCTCTTTAATCAGCATGATCAACAAAAAACCCTCTACAAAGAAGCAAGGTTCATTCTAGCCGTATATAAGCTCACTTGGGACCTTAGCATATGTTGGCACATGAGCATGCAGCATGAAGTAAGACAGAACCCACAGGGCAGAGCTTCCCTCACGCACTGCTCCCTCGGTCCTACTCTTCCCTTCGTACATCCCAGCATCCCTGAGGAATGCTGTCAGTTCACATTACACCCGGAAGAGCATACAGCTCTCCATCCGCCACTACCGCTGCTGCTCCTGCTGCTGCTGCTCCACTGTCAGCCTTTTCCACCGATACGATCTCCTGTGTGCGCGCGTCGTATGGGAACGTCTTTCCCCTGCATCTCCATCTCTGCAAAGCTTAGTATACCCTGCACAGCGAGGACGCTCCACAGAGCAGTGAGCACAACAAAAACAACAAAGGGTTAAGAGCACCTTCTGATGAAAACGTGATTCTTCAGGCATTTTACCGACATGTTAACTGCCCCAGGGTGTGTTTATACACCCATATAGACACATGCACACCCACACATGCACACAACAAATTCAATGTTGTGACTCAAGGGTAAAACTATGCTATCACACCATTATCTATGCATGAACTATTCTCTTGATGCCACTCTATACCATTATATAGATGCTATTACAGAACATTAAAGGGCTGATTATGACTATTATAGATATGATTATAGGGTACCTGCTTATATGATCTGCACACAGCAGTAATCACAGGTGAGAGGAGACAACTGTCTAATTTAATGACTTGTATGTGCAATATACATCCATAGCTCTTACCATTTTCACACAGTCCAAACACACTTAAAGAGAGAGGTGGTAATTCAGAAAATTAATATAGATATGCTTCAAGTATTTAAACAAGATGAAGACAAGATGTGCAGCAATTTAAAAAAAAAAACTTCAAGGTATGGCATGTATGTGTAGAAAAGTTGCTCATTTTGAAGGAAAAAAAAGTAGACATTAATTTGAAACAAGGTCAGGGCATGCAGCGGTGAGATAATTAGCAGGTCACTGTAAGGCTTCCTCAGCAGGGAAGCTCTCCATGTGTGTATGGCCAGCAGAGAAGATGAGAGCAGGTGTCAGCTTGACGAACACATATCTCCTTCTCTGGAGGTATGGAGGAAAGGGGAAGAGATGGAGTAATGGGAGATCAGAGGGGGATAGTAGGGGGGGTTTAAGGAAGGGGAGTGGGGCACTGGAGCAAATCCAGCAGGGAGAAGGTGAGCAGCCTGCTTGCCCGCCCGCCCGCCTATCCTCCCCCTGCAGATTCAAGTCTTGCGAAGAAAATAAAGTTTATTGCCTGGAAAGAGAGGAGGGGGGGGCAGGAGGGAGCATGTAAAAAGCATTAAAGCGATGGAGGTGAACAATTAGACAGATGGCCAGGTTTTGGAAGGAGAAGAAGGGGGAAAAAAAGGGTGGAAAAGACAGGGAGAACGCACAGACGCAATCGTTCAGGGTTTTTATGAGGACCTGACAAGTCCTGTTCTGTTCAAGGGCGAAGGAAAAAGTGAGAGGCAGCGAAGCCTCGCTGGTTAACTCTGGAGCAATCGCTGAGTGTGCAACACCACAGGACCCTGCTTGGGGTGACAGAGCTTACCGCCCCCAGCTACACATAACCCACCGCTGCATCTAAAAGCAAGATGACAAAAATGAATGAAGAGCATCTAAATAAGCTAAACAGCTTGAAAATTTGTAACAGTGTCGTAACTTTGTGTCCTTGTGACTGAAGACAAATCTTCATGGAGGTGAGATGAGCTTGTGATACCCTACTGCCACCTCTCACCCTCCACCCACCCATCCAACAGAGCATCTTTACTTTCAGAGTGAGGGAAGTAAGCAGAGCAGTTACTGCTGACTTCTCCTTGGTGTTTCCCATGCATGTTGGGAAATGACATGTGCTCCCTGCTTCAAAGAAAAATCAACAAGGAGAGGCGGATCATGGGGGAAGCGCTCTAATACAATTATAACAGGGACCATCCAATCCAATAAAACGAATAAGTATTAGAACAGGGTAGCCCCATCCTGTTCAATAAGACAGTGGACCACTCTACTAAGTCTTAAAACACACACATGTAGGCATACTCACACACATGCACACAGGTACATACACTTCGCTGACCCCTTTAATAGCACAGCAGCCACCCCTAATGGACGCAAGCAAGTGGAACCGCCAAATAATACACTGTCTTAATGCACTTGGCTCAATCTCACCACCACCCCCCTTTCCCCTTATCCATCTCAGCCTTCACTCTCGTACTTTAACCCCTGTTTCCATCTTCCCTCACCTTGTGCTGTTCACCACCTAAATGCCCCTTATAGATCACCACAGCAGAGGTAACACTTAAGGAATCAAAACTACCTCCACATAAACAAAACACTTAACCTGCAGCCCCCTGTTGACACTTCAGGTAATATGAAGGAGGGAAAGAAAGGTTTCAAGAGTTTAAAAATTGTTCACTTTCTGCAAATACAAGCTTCGTAATATTAATATACAACGGCAATATTGTATGAACGAATTCTAACCATAAGGTGCAGAGGTAAGGTGTTGTAATGGCGATGAAAGTGAATGAGCAGGGAAGACACCATGTGAAAAGGGCACCTTATAAAAGCAATTAGAGAAATGACTTTGAGCCCTTCTTCTTGCTCTGTAGATTAGAACAGGCCTCAGAGGGAGGAACGCAGGCACCTCAGATCTCTCTGACCTTGTCCTCAACACACCACACTAAATTGGTCATCGGCTTTTAAGACTCATATCATGGATGTACAGATATAAATATATATTTTAGTAAAATGGAAAAGAGAAAGGGAAGGAAAGGAGAAACTGTGGAATGTGCAGGTCGTACATCATCCTGTCACAATTATGACATTTGTTCATAAATACCAACCAATCTCCTCTCCACCTGGATAAGTCACATGTGCTTGTGCACACAGCAACAAAGAAATATGAGCACACGCCACGTGCAGTACCGGCACATGCACGGCACACATTAAAAAACAAAAGGGAACCAAATACAGACACATGTGGATGAGCTCCCCACCACAGGCCTGAGGACTGACCCTCCACACACAGACACACACGATAAACACAACATGCTTTCCAACATCTAAGACGTAAATGAATGCAAACAATCTGCACATTACAAACACAAACACGCACAAACAAACAAATGCATGCGCACATACGCATCCCCTTACTCTCAGACGTGCGCACACGCACTGCAATTAATAGGGAGGCAGGTCTCTGGTGAGGAAGAGAAAGTGCCTGTTCAGCACATACTGGCAGAATATGCAATTTCCTCCAGTTAAGTCTGTATTAAATTGATTTCTTCTTTCTCTGACACGGACTGGGTTTTTCCCCCCTAATGAAAGCTGGATAATCTACAGGTTTTCCCTTTCCTGAAATCAAGTTACAAATCAAGCTATTGCAGGGGCAAATATGGGAAAGGTGAAGGAAGGACATGGGATGATTTTCCTGATGAGAAACATGAAGAATGAGGCACATACGTGCGGATACTCTTAACATGGACATCAGGAACAACACACATGGGGGGGAAAAAAAGTCCCGGTCACAATTAGGCACAAAGCTGTATTTCTATTCGATGACTCCATAAAGACAGGATGCGATAGTAAACCTCGCATTAACATCTGTAACAAATGAATCAACTGAGTCAGGGAATAACTCACGCCTGACAGGAAGCCTGGTGACAAAAACAAACACATCTAAGGAAAAACTCAAAGAAGCAGGTTGAAAAAAAGAAATTACAGAGGAAAAGGGGTGGTTTATGTCATTATAATAAAATAAAATATATACACACAGTATCATACCAAGAAATAAATTTTTATTTATTAAAGGCTGTAACCTAAATAATTTTTA
>JBAMIG010000010.1:20860970-20873543 GCA_037177335.1 Kiunga ballochi
TATTTATATATATACATATATACACACACACATATATATATATATATATTACATATATATACACACACACATATATATATATATATTACATATATATACATACATACATATATATATATACATATATGTTATATGGCTGTAGCTCCCACCAGGTCCTGGAAAACCAAAGCAGTTAAGCATATGATAAATATAGCATGTAGTTAAGCACATAATAAAAGAAAAGCAGTAGCAGAGTTAAGAGGTTTTTATAGCCGAGCTTCAGGAGGAATATGAAAGGAAAATAAGATGTAAAATGCACTATAATCAATCAAACCACTTATTCCTCTTAACCATAGCGCGTTGTACTCTCTCTGCCTGCATCTTCTCATTCCCTGCTCTTCCTTCATCTTTCTCAGCACATCTGCTGCCTAATATCCTGGTTTTACTGAGGCTTCATCGCCGCCTGTAAAAACAGGCCTTTTTGAACCGTATGAAGGCTGCCAGCATCAGGCTTATTGTAAAACCCAATCATAAGGTAAATGTTTATCCCCTCTCTGCCACTCACCTCCCCTAATGAGCCTGCTGGATGGCTTTTACCAGAAAAAACAGCACACCCCTCTCAGATTAAGATGCAGCAACATTAACATATTTACATTTTGAAAATAAATTCAGCCAAAAACATAAAAAAGCTTATTTTTTCAAAATAAAAAGGAGATATTTCTATGTACCATTAAAAAAAAAGGTAAGCCGACTTTTCCAGGAATCGTCTGTCAAGTGTTTTGTTCTGTTTGTACTGTACAAGCAGAACAGAGTATGATTGGCTGGGAAGGATGAGCCCTCTGACCCTGCTCTTCCTAGCTGTTCTGACCTGGCCATTATCCATCAGCGACCCCACTATTACACCCACTGTCAGTACATGGTGCTGCGCTGAACCGCAGCCATCACTCTCACCTCTGAACGGCAACACGAGCCCACACAGAGCGAGAGCTAGAGAAAGAGAGAGTTCAGAGTAATAGTAAGCAGGTAGTTGAAGGTCAGAGGTCTCGTGCAATCGGGACAGCAGTTCCACTCCTGGCAGCCGGAGCGGAACTCTGCAAGGAACCTGGAAGTAGATATGGTGACCTTTTGTACAGAGGACCCCAAAATATACCCTCTTATCAAAATGACCTTAACACAGGAGCATGGGAAGGTAAGCAGAGTCCATCCATCATCTTAAAGATTAATCCTCCTCTCCATTCTTCTCTTGAATCTATTAATAATGTCACCAGAGGGGAGAATTTGCAGCGAAGATTTATTCTGATATTGTGACTTTAATTCATTAGCCTATAACAAGGGGATCCCAGGAAGGAAGTATGGACAGATATTCAGCAGGGCTAATTTACAACCATATCAAATTTTAAAATAAACCCAAACAGTTTTCGTTTAGGTGTTAAATTTGCAGAAAATGCCTGCATTGGTCATTGCAAATATGCAATGCAAAGCTCACAATTCCACGCATCTCCTGTTTGTTCATTTACCCACATTTAACATGTTGGATGGAGCTGTTGCAGGTGTGACGCTGGGAGAAAAAAAATCAATTGCACTCCAAAAATCTGGTGCCGGGATCAGAGTTTTTCCTCCCTCGTTTAAACAAAGCAGCAGATTTCACACTGTGGCGCAGCACTCACAGCCCCAGGGGCATACTTCAATTAGAGACTTTGGCGAGTTTAAACACTGCAGATCTAGTCGCGCTCAAAGGCGTCTGTCTCTCTCCCTCTCCTCATATCTGCACGGAGCACTCACTCTCCTCCATCTTCAAGTCCTGCTCTCTGTAATCAACCCAGTGCTAATGGCTTATTCTTTCTGCTCCAGCACCCACATTTCGCTTGTTTATTTTCCCACACTCGTAAATCTGGGGACATGTCACAAGCGCAGCGATATTAGAGCAATAATCTCAGGTAATTATCAGATGCCCTCTCACTTTTTTCTACCTCTGCCTGCCTCTGTTTAACTCTTGCTTTACAGAGAGACAGGCATTTCCTTGTTCTCATTTTAAGCTTTCTGTAAATGAAAAGAAATAAAATTCTTTTAAATGTATTGGATAAAAAAAACAACTCCTTTAAATTGATCACATTTCCTTATAAATAGACACATTTCAAGTCAGAGAGAAATTATCTATAAAGCAGAATCAGCAGGAGCAAGCTTTGTTGTATGTGAAATCTCATATTCCCAGGTTTACTTGTGGTCCCCAGTGTCTCGGGGTAGGATAGGAGGTGGAAGGACCCTTTCTAATAAAACCAGTTGGGTTTAGGAAACAGATACTTTCTCTACTTTAAGATTAGGTTGAAAACATTCGTTTCTGATCCTTCAATTATCCTGCTGAGATCATTTCCTTCCCTTTCCATCTCTCCGCTCTTTATTTTCCATGTATAATTTAATGACAGTGTTGGCATCATTAACTTGTGCTTCTCCTCGCTCACCGGGTCTCCCTGGCTGAAAGTTGCTGTCTCAGTTGGTCTCTCTTCCCTTTCCCCTCTAACCCAACCGCTTAGGGCAAACAGCTGCCTTTACTAAGCCAGACTCTGCCAGGCTTTCCTTTTCAAAACCAACCTTTGATGCAAACGTTTGGTTTTCCTGAGTTGATTATTTATATTGAATTGGTTTGTATGAATACTGACTGGATGACGGTGGTACTGATTTGTTGGTGCAGTACACTGAGAGCAATTTGTTTTGAATGGGCAAAACAAATTAGGCTGAATTTAACTGATTTACTATGTATTAAAAGGTTTATACACACACACACACACACACAAGATGCTATGTTCTTTAGTAAGGAAAAGGTGTCCTCTTGCTTTTGCCAGTATAGAGAGACAAATACCTGAAATACCATCTTTAATTTCTGAGATTCAGCCATTACTATTCAGCTGCAATGTGTCCTTTTTATTTAGGTTGCACCAGTAGCACATATACATATACATATCCTTTTAAAGAAAGGTGCACAGTTGATTCTTTTATTACTCCAAAAGGCTTCAAATAGACCTTGTGGTAACAGAGGTGTACTTATTTTAATATGGCATTATGCTAATACAAGGCTTAAAATAAGAAGGATAGCAGTCCAGAGCTCCCTTTTCTTTTTGTACCTTTCAGTTCAAGCATAGAGGAAGAAACTGGTGTATGGAGAGCTGGAAGTTTAAAAATGCCACCAATCTGATCCATTGCCTGGTGCAGAAATCGGACCAATAACAAAAAGTGCTGCATGAATGTGTGTAGGGGTGATTTCCACTGTAAAGCCTTTTAGCTGACTAATTATTATCCCATGCTGAGACTACACAGACTCCATCCATTGTCAGTTTGTAGAAATAGATCCTTGACATCACGAAGGCTGCTAAACTTACCCACTCCTGCTGTATGAGGCCGACAGCCTTGCTGGCCCGGGACAGATTCCGACACGCCAGGATCACATGGGCCCCGTGAAGAGCAAAAGACCTGGCTGTCTCAAAGCCTGAGACAGGCGGACATGTCCAAAGGCGAGAAGAGCAGAAAAAAAGGGGGAATTAAGTGAAAGAGAGCAATGCTTCAAAAGATTAGATTTTTTCTGATGATAACTTTGATTCTACGGGGTTGACTCTAATAAGGTGGAGGGGAATGGGGGGGGGGGCATGCGTGTGCAAGTTGAAATCCCCATCAATTTTCCATTTAATTTCTTTCATTGAGGAAGTGGTCTAGCAGCAGAAGTTAATCATTTCCCTCTGAAGTGATGAAACTGATTGAATCATTGTGGTTCAAGACTTCCTCGTCTCATCTTATGATAAAGTTTTGGGTCAGAGCGGCGGCTCTCTCGAATGCAGCGAGGCTCGTGATAATTAGTGTTTGCATTAACTACAAAAACATGGTTTATTGTAGAAGTAGACAAATGAGTGATCAAAAAAGGATGCCAGCTAACTGAACCTTGCTGGGATATTTTAGTACATCAAAAAGGGCTCTGATAAGGGCATTTCTTCCATGAAACGACGTCCGCAGATATGCTCAGAATTTATCAGCCCAGCACTACGTCATGGCTCCATCCAAATCATGCAGTTCCGATAAAAGTGACAAAAACTGAAGATAGAGGGAGAGAAGTTCATTTCTAAATTACAAGTCTAAATGGGTCATTTCATCCCGTAGGTTGAATTAATTTACGAGATTAACATTTTTCCTTCACCATAATTCTTATTTCTTTTGACATTTACTGTCCTTAAACATGTCACGGGGAGGTTCGGCAGCACAGAGCTGCATCATTTTAGTCTTAATGCTCTAAACACAAGCGTCTTCCCCACACATGAACATTCTGAGAGTCCAGATTGTCAAACAGACGGAGTCCGTAAGCGATTGTGGCAAAGACCGTCTGAGAGGATCAGAGGGTGCATTAATATGGACTGTAATTAGATTATATGTCTTAATCTGATTTTCATTAAGGGCAAAACTGGGAGGCCTAATTGTGAGGAGAGTGTTAAAGACTAATATCTATTAAAGCTCAGAATTAGAGTAGGATTGGAGGCCCTTTCTGACAAGTGAAGCATGGAATGAAATTATATGACACCTGATTAGGTGTAATGGAGGGGACTGTGGCTGAGAACGGAGATTACTTCACTTACAGGAAATAAAAATAAAAAACAGGCAAATAAAAATTGGCAGAGGAGGAATGTGCTTTGAATCTATGGATCTAACAGCAGCTTTTAGGAAAGCAAAAATCTCCCCACTGTAAAAGATTCCCACCCTTAAAGAGTATCTAAACACTAAAACCAAAACCAGTTAAAACTCTGTACCATGTTGATTGTTAATAAAATGATGGCTGATTTAGGAATTGCTTAAAGTCATGTGAAGAAAATGAGGAAATCGATATGATGTTCCATGGATTTTTATGTAAATATGCCAAAGTCTTCAAAACAATCTGATTATTTTCAACCATCTGCTGAATAAAACAAGAATATACATTTTATATATATAAAAAAATAGAATGGGGGGAAACTGATGCATGTAATAGCAGAAATCACATCTCATGCCCTCAGATTGCTGTTGAATTTAAGTACATTTTTCCTGAAAAAATATCCTTCAGCAATAAAATTTCTTTATTAAACGTTGTCATAACTTCAAAGACCATCATGTAGGGATATATAATATGTAATCTTAAAATCATCTTAAAAGATCCTTGTTTTAGTCTCAGCAGCTTTGATCAGATGTGGCAATTCTGCCATTCCTCCTATGCAAATAAAACCCGAGTTCTTTTAATTTAACTGAATATATCAGAATGCCTGTAAACTTAAGATACTTAAAATAGGTTTTGTCTTTTTTATGTTAATAGTAACAGATATATACAAAGACTTATTTAAAAAAAACACACACACATCTCGTTGGGACACCTGAAAAACCCGAAAACACCTGAATAAAAGTGGACAAAAGGTTTTAGAAGATTTTAATCCCGGTAAGCACAAAGAAACTACAAACCCTGAGAATTTCACTCCGAATTAAAATGAGTAGCTTTTATTAATGTTTTAAAATTGTACTTGTAAATGATGCGATAAGCAATGGGAGAACACAGAACATGCTGGTTTAAGAGAAAACCCAGATTTTAAATATGGTTTTAAAGTGGGGAAAGATACGGATCATTACTCCATCTTAAAGACTCATTAATGCACATTTTCTTTGCAAAAATCAAACATGCTTGAGACTTTTTACAAAGCCAAATAAAAGATTTGACTCATCATATTGAGACATTTAATAAAAAATATGTCTGGCATTGTGAGTGTAGCTTCTTCAAAACTTATATGTAGCAATTTTTCCCCACATGGCATCGGTCAAAAGCATTTCCTCAGCCTGTATAAATTGGACAAGAGTAGTTGCTTCTGGTAAACAACAACGCCTCACACTCACTTGTTGTGTGTACAAACCATGAAAGTGAAATTAATCGGCACCAGTGTTTTCCATAATAGAGAACAAATTAGAATATGGCAGCAACAACAGCAGCGGCACTGAAGCCGTGTATTTGCAATGACAAATAACAAGGCCTTGACATTAATTGTGAAATAACGAGAGTGGCGTTGCTGTAACAGAGACTCCCTGCCCCCTCACCCATGTTACCGGCAGAAAGGGCCGCTACGAAATTAGTTCTTGGTCAGGTGTACAACTAAAGGAGCCTGTTCCAGCATCGTGTGCTGATGGTGGTACATGACAAGAGGTCAGACGGGGTTTCTTTTGCTCTGGTGGATCGACAGACGCCATCAGCTGTTTTACAACACACACCAGGCCTGCGGTACTCATCCAGGTCCTCTTTTCTTTCCCCTCCCTTTGTTTGTCTAATCAGACAGCGACACAGAAAACACAGAGATACAAGGAGGAGTGATCCAAACACTTAACGGAGCTGAAGAAGACAATCCCTTGATTGCTTGCTTGCACAGTTCTGAGGATTCACAAGGTAACAGAAATACAGCGAGTGGCTCGGCTGTTGTTGAAATTGTGTTTTACTGTAATGTATAAAAAGCATAAAAAATGTGTAAAATGTCCATTAAGCAGTGAATGCTCTTCATGGTACATTAGGATCCTGGCCCTACTGATATCCCACAATAATGAGTGTGATTTAGTGATTTCACGCTTTGTTTGTCCTCCCTGGCCCGCCACCCCTCTCTGGATCCCCCCCATACACAGGTGTATTGGCTCAATGTAATGAGATCATTACCAGCGTCGTCGGTAAACGTGTTTATTTGGCAAACGGAGCTGCCTGCTCCGTCTCTCTCTTGATCTGCATCCAAAGAGGCATTTAACTAAAAAAAGGCTCCGCTGTGGAATTGGGCAAACAGAAGTCAATTCAGATCGTTACAAGGCCTGTGGGCAAACATGTCGGGTTCCCACAAACTCCTTTTCACCACAGATGAATTTGTGCTTGAAAGAACACAGCCTATGAATAGCTTTCACACCCCCTTAGTGGCACTTTGAACCATCATGTATGACATGAAAATATGTTGTTCAAATGATTTTATGAGGAGCAAATAAGTGATAAAGGTACTTTTACTTATATGTCAATTGTATTAAGTTCTGTCCCTCATTCATAGAATAGTTATTCATAGAAACTTTTACTTAAAGTCTGCAAATTGCAAAAAGCTCCATGTGACTAAATCCTGCCGCTACAGTGAAGCATCCTATATTTGCTCCATGAAATTTATCTTATCTGCTCTCAACTCTAAATCCACATTCAAAATGTCTTACTGTTTATACATCATGCATAATATGATCTCGATTAATTTGTACAACAGGCTGCAACAGGGCCTTTCTGTTAGCATGTTGCATGCACAGGGTTTATCCTGGTCTCTCCTCCCATACAACCTCACGCCTTTTATTCAGCAAAAGGAATAGCAGGACTTAAATGCTGTTTATTTCCAGCTAATAGTATCAGAATTGTAAATACAGGGGGGAAAGGAAGATGGAGAAGATCAGTTTTGTCTCTGCAGAGGGTTTCACAGTGAACAAAGACAAATTCTGCCTCCAGCTCAGGTAAGTCTCTGTGATGAGTGCACTTGTTCCTGCCACCGCTGTGTAATTCTTGCCCCAATAAGTGAGCAACGGCACAACTCTCCCGACTCTTTCCAACTTTTAAGATCCCCTCTAATTCCCCTCCATTAGTGCAAGAGGAGGGAGATGTCACCCCAAAAGTGGAATGTATGGTTGGTAATTACAGTCCAAGGTTGAGTTGTTCCAGGCGAGAGCACTGGAGGAGTCTATTACCCCTCCCTGCCTCCTTCCTACCCTCCTCCTGTGCCGTCTCACCGTCCATGCAGCCTTATCTGGGGACCCACCCTCCCGCCTCTCTTTCTCTGACCCTCTTTGTCAAATTCAAGCTCCCTCTGCAATCTCTCATCGTGGCCTCACACCACACTGGACACCACTGGTCCTCCAGCAGCTTCACACAGAGAGAGAGAAAAAACTAAAAGAGGACAACTTGATAAACGCATACCTCACTGAATCACACAAACACAAGCACAAGGATAAACAAAACCCCCTCGAGGTCTTCTCATGCACGAGCATTAGGGCTATTTTCATCAGTGTCATCAAAAATCACCCCCTATTCCCCCCCAATCATGTAACTTTCATCCCCTCATCATCTGCAGACTGTAAACTGAATGGGTCCATAAACTACTCGACTACACACAATAACTCTGAACCCCTTTGTTTTATTTTACTTACAGCCTTTAACCACATATATGTATTCCATCCTCTCTCTAACCACTTCACTTCTATTATATTAGAGCTGTAATCATTATTGAACCCTTCTAGCCTCCAGCATACTGTAAAACTCTTTGCATGTTACACCAGTTTGAGTCTGCATAGCAAATTTCATCCAAGGTTAATAAAGTTGAATAATTTGACTAACCAACCATAACTGGTTCTCATTACGTAGCCAATAAACACATTCATCAGCGTGGACATGAAATGCCCGATGAAAAATAAATAAATAAAAGCTCTCCTTCGATTTCCTCTGTGGTTCAGCTCCTGAGCTGACACAGAGGAGACAGAGTGGGACACAGGCCAGCCGCTCCCCCAGTGGGCGCCCGCATATCAAAAATAAATAAATAAATAAATCTGTGACCCTCTGATCGTAAACAGAGATGCACCCTGGATGTCACCCAGCCACTCACAGGAGCTCAGTGACACACACACCGAGGCAAAGACACCTCATGCCATCCTCACCAGGAACATCTTTTTATCCATCTAATTCCTCCCAGTATGAATAATACATTTCCCTCCTTACTGAGGCTCGGGTTTAACGCATCGCTGCGCGGGTCTTTAAGGGGGTCCTTATTCATAAACAGTAGTGCAGTAAATACCAGAGCTTTGCAGCCAATTTAATGGCAGTTATGCTTAACAAATCTGCCTCAATCTAATGATCAGCCACAAAGCTAGGCTACGGGTTTAATCTGCACACAGAGGCTCCCACAGCTCTGCGACTCACTGAATATGCTTTGGGATCTCTCCATCCAGAGAGAGGAGAGCACCGACCTGACACCTAATCCACACAACACAACAGTGGGATCAACACAAATATAGAACAATGTTAGTCTTTCATGAATAAAAATAGCATTAGAAGTCCTAAAACACTCCAGGGACAATGTATAAAAGGTGCAAAAACATCCTGATGCGCTCTTTTCCAAATCCTTATATTCCCCATGTCCTCTGCCTGAGGAGGCTGAGGAAGCTGCCTCTTATTCCAACACGATCATGCACCTTAACAACAATACCAGGCAGATATCAGTGCATGCATTAACACAGAGTAGGGCTTTGCAACAGCAAAGATTTTTATACATATGTTCAGATAAAAGTGGGGAAAAAAAGTTTTGCATCAATATTTAAAAAAAAAAACTGAATATGCTTTCTTGCTTTCAAGCATTCAACATGCTACAACTTCTATTAAAAACAACATTTTATATAAAAAATATTCATGACAAACAGTCGGGCCTGCTGGAATATTTCATCTTGGTGAGACAAGGGGTCAATATGTTATTTCTGACCACTATTAAACATATGTTATGTTGACAACATGACACCAGGGTGACTTATGATGCTCCCAAGGTAGCAAGACACAAATGTGCATATATTTCCCAAAAGAGCTTCACAGGATCATTTTCACTGCATGTGCTAAAAAAGAAAAGTATAAATATAGTTTTCCCCTTTATGGAAGATCCAAATCTGGTGTTTCACAGGCGTTGGGGTGAGGAGGAAAAACACACAATGTTGCTTATTTTATATTTCTAAAAGTAAGTATTTTGTCTTTCAACCCAAAGGAGAGAGAGGGGGGGGGGAAGGGGGGGTTATAATGGTTCTTTAAGGATAACTGTACTATGCAACTCTGGCCAGTAAATAACCTGAGAGCAAGTTGATAGCAGGGAATTAGAGCCAGAGCAGCAGTGTGTAATGGGGATGGATAGGAGGCACAGGCCTGGGTCACAGCCGCTTAGGAATCAATGCAGGTACAGGTGTTGCAACACTGGTCTGGAAGATTTTCTTTTTAGAAAATTAAAAAGAAAAAAAGGGGGGAAAAGAAAATGAGGCGGGGAACAACAAAGTACAATCATTCAGGTCTATTAACACAATTTAAAAAAACTCCATTTGGGTCTGTATTGGTTTTCAATTTGCAAAGGAAAGCAGAGAGAAGACGACTAACGTCACAAACGGCGTGCAGTGATCATGCTTGCAAGACAAACTACATTGCTGTCGCCTCCCAGCGCTGGAGCAGTGAAGCTTTAAGGCTGCTCACCAAACCAAAGACTATGATATTTCATGCATAAATAAATTCATGTATGTGCTTTTCATGTTCATTTGCATTAAGAACTAAATTAAAAAGCTTAAATGTAAATTTTCTAATTAAATAATAACCCACCATTACTAATAAAAATGTCACGTTTCCTGTGGAAGAAATAAGCACAGCACAAAATGGAAATAGCCTTGACACTTGGATTAAAAACACTATTGATGCCATTAAAATGCTAAGTGGGTCCAACCAATTGGCATAACCACATTTCACTTTGGGAATGTCAAAGGAGTACACTAGAAGTAGCAATTACTATTAGAATACTGTTAATTACGGCTGCTGCATATTTAATATGCGGCAGAGTAAAACAAAAGGTTATGTTAATATGGATTTATTACATATTCACACACTAAAAAAATGCCTGCGTGTTTCAGCAACTCCAGATAGACTTGAGAAAAG
Source organism: Kiunga ballochi (assembly GCA_037177335.1). Taxonomy (NCBI): domain Eukaryota; kingdom Metazoa; phylum Chordata; class Actinopteri; order Atheriniformes; family Pseudomugilidae; genus Kiunga; species Kiunga ballochi. The sequence goes on from JBAMIG010000010.1 coordinate 20,871,664, forward strand.
CTGCTTTTTCCGATAAATATATTTCTGTTTTACTAAAACATCTCAGCAGATATTAAATGTGGATTATCACTGTCATTGTATAGTTGTTAATGAAGGCAAAATTAAGCTGGAATTTAACCCAACATTTAAAGCAAACGGCATCCATCATGGACCTCCTGTGCCCTCTTGTGGTGAAATATTCACATCCATGAGTGTTGCTCACCACCAACCATTAACAATATAATAATAAAACACATTAATAAGCTTATTATTTTAATTAACAGAATTCAAACAATCTTTTTGACTCCTTTAAGAGCATCTTAGGTTGTAGAAAATTTACTTTTGTCCTTTTTTAAATGAATGATTGTTCTGTTATTCACTAAAAACCATGTTTATACAGCACAGAGGTTTTACTTGTATTGCTTCTATAATTGGGATTATTATTGTGGTTTACAAGAAGAAGAAAAAAATAAAAGAACTTTTTCCTCTTATTTTTTAAGCAGTAAACAAATTCTTTGAATTTATGCTTAAAAGACCTCTAAACTTTCTCAGACCTCCGTTTTACAGAAGAATACTTTTCTATTGGACTCATGTTATACCTCATGATTTATTCATTATTAATCTTATATTAGTGAGTTATTGATGTGCATGTTTATTATTTTGGTTCCTTCCACAAACTTTCATATGTGTACTCTTTGTATCACTGGTGCAGAATTATTTCACTTTATTGCAGGATATCATTAATGTGCATCATGTGTTAATTAACTCAGATTATACAGCTGTGGGAAAAAGCGGTTCAGTTCATTTCAAACCTAATATCATCAAGGTAGACCTTAGAAAAGCACTCAGAGAGCACAGACCTCTACCAAGCCACACAGTCCCCCAAGCTTATTAACTTACACCCCAAAATATTAATCCTACATTACATTTATCTATTTAAATGCATTCTTTTAACATAAACACATATTGTATTTTATGGAGTTATATACATATAAGCGGAAAACAGCCCCAATAATAAAGAATCTTTTAAAACGTTCCTACATCCGGATTATCTCTAAATCACCTCTTTCTACTCCCAGACTGGACATTTCCTAAAAATGTCATAAATTTTTTTATCATTTTAAAATTTTTAAGTTAAAAATAAGCAAACCAACCAATGCTGGAAATAAACATACAGTAACTTCCTCAGCAGAGGTAAAAATGGTATTACTTCTGGTTGTTTTGGTGTAAAATGGTCAAAAACTGTTGGACGGAACATAACTGCAGACTATCTAAATTATTCTCTTTGGTTTGCATGAACTCATAAATGTGTGATGTTTGAAGAAAAAAAGGAGTTGGAAACTGTGGATGTTTCACTTTACTGGGACTGGTTTTAAATAAAAAAGGTTTTGGCTATTTGCAGAAAATGCACATGGTGGTTTTAGCATCATTTGAATGCAGATTTACTGAATAAACTATTAAAAATAAGTTTACAGTGATGGTTTTCTGAGTTTGACTAAATGTAGCTCAAGGCACAGATAGAAAGAAGCTGAGCATTTTGAGCATTTTTTCCAGAGTACGGCTACCAAAAGATTATTTCTAAGAGAAAAGACATCTTTTACCAGATGTAGGTTGTGACGGAGCAGAGAGCAGATTAACCAAGTCCTAACCATAAAACTTCAAAAGAGCTGCAACAAGCCTCATTATTAAATTAAGTAAAATGAATTAAAACCAAAACTACCAATTAACAAATATTAACCCCTTATTGCCTGAATTAAGACTAACTGGGCAGATACATCTCATTTTTTAAATCTAAGAACTTTATTTGACCCTATAACTAAATCTGAAAAGACTAGGCTATTTATTTTTCCATATATTTACTATTTATTACCATGGAACAAGTAAAAATGATTACAGTGTAA
>JBAMIG010000010.1:20876376-20887800 GCA_037177335.1 Kiunga ballochi
TGTTTTTTAATTGCATTACAGGAAATAAAGAACTTTTTCACAATATTCTAATTTTTTGAGACAGTCCTGTATATACAGTAAGAAGTAACATGGAGCAGGTGAAACAAGGATTTAAAACAACAGGAAAGGGTGTGAACCTACAAAATAAAAAAGAAAAGAAGAGGTTTTTTTGGAACAGGATGCTGTGAAGCTGTCTTAGCTGACACACTTCTGTAGCATTGCGTGGACTCTGTGTATCAGCTCTACACCTACAGGGTCCTGGAGGGGGTATGGGAGTTTGCACAACCTGACCACATGTGTTTTGTGGACATTTAAATAACTCCTGGAGAAACCCATGGGGATCCAAAGAGTATGCTCCAGGAGTACAGATAAATGGACCCCCTCCTGTGCGGGCTGTTTGCACAACCGCTGTCAGATCTTGTTCCGCATTGCTGGCAGTAAGTCGGATTCATTTCCGGTCAAGGCTGGACTCTGCCAAGGCTCCAGTTTATCAGGTTCTGTTCACAGCTTTTATAAACAGAATTTCCAGGCACAGATGAGGTGTTGAGGGGATCCGGTTTGGCGACCTCGGGATTGGATCTGGTAGTGATCTCCAGCTCACTCAAACGATTCACCAGTCAAATGGGAAGCAGCTCCAAAATACAAGATCCTGTTTCACTCCTGTGAAGGAGTTCAAGTATCTGAAGGTGGATCATGAGATTGATAGGCAGATTGGTAAAGTAGACTCTGCACTGATCTGTCATCGTAAGGGAGAGGACTCAAAAATGAACGTCTTGAATTACCAGTTCATCTACACTCCTACCCTCACCTATGCTAACAAGCTGAGCACACACCTGCAACAAGTCCGTCCAGGTAAGACCCAGGACACGCTGAAGGGATTATATCTATGCATGCAATTAACTTTCAACCCTATATTGCTCATTTGAAACAAACCTCCAGCACAACGTTTTTTCTTTCCTGTCTTCGGATGGTCCCACTGAGTCTTCATCTCTTCATGGCTGTTGATGAAAAAAGACAAAACAAAGGTTTATTTGACTTGTTCATTCCTTCATTTACTCAATGATTCATTCAAATCTGGAGAGAAACTTGTATAGATTTGGATCTCAATGTAAACTTTGAACACTTTTCATTCTGTTTATCCTGCATGCTGACACAGTCACTATGTTTATTTAGTAACAGCCATTTTCAATGTATTTCTTTATGTTCTGATTTTAGTTTAAATGGGTGGTTTCTTTTCAGATTGCTTATCTTTAGTGCTTCCAATAACTGTTGACTTTCTGCAGGGACCATGAAATGTCTATGGTGTGTTTTGTACAGGTGTAGCAGATGGTCTCGAATGAGGATGGACAACTCCGGTCCTCGAGGGCCACAGTCCTACATGTGTTGGGACTTTCCCTACTGCAGCACACCTGACACACATCAGACTGAATTACCAGAGTTGTGCAGAGCTTAACTTCAAACTCTGCACCAGTCTACTGATTACCTATTGATTTCAGATGTGTTGCAGCAGGGAAATTCCTAATACTTGCAGGATTGTGACCCTCAAGCACCGGAGTTGTCCATTCCTGGTCTAGAATCTAGTTGGATTGCATTGTATCTCTGTTTCCTCTTTGCTTTCTGTTCTCTTTCTATCCTTTCTGGTCAGATCCAGAGGCACTATATAAATTCTGTAAAACCAATATTATTTCAAAGAAAACAAACAAAAAAATATTAAATGGATCTTTATATTATAATGTGAGCGTAGTAGAAAAAAGGTTCAGATACGTGTGTCAAGATGGTGATCAAGCCACTGCAGAACCCAGATATCCCAAATCTTTCATGTTGCCCTAAGTTTAACATCCTGCCCTTGCCCTAAGTTTTTTTACTAGATAATACAATACACTGTCGCATTAAAAGGCTGGTTTAGGCTCTTCGTTTTATTACTTTTAGAGCTTTTGAAGATCAGTTTACCTTTCAATCAATTACACTTTTTTGTAAGTTATGACCAGGACAAAATACTGTGCACGTATATGGACACATAAAAGGTATGTAGGGCATGCAAGAGAGATCAAAACATTCAGGATTACGGGATACAATTTTATTTGGACCATTGACATAAAGGGTGTAGTATTACTTATGTGGAGGTAGAAGTTACCTGCAAAATTGCTAAGGAATAGCATTAATATTGCAACAATGAGTCTGAGGTGTTAACAACCTCCTTGGTACCATCAGGTCTGAAGAATCTTGACCAGTAAAAGCTCTTTATGGAACCATAACTACTTATTTATTAGGATGGCATTCATAATGTTATGGCTAATAACTGTAGGCTTTACATCATGTTAGCTCTGTTGTATCTCTAATAACCACATTTGATATTTTCTGAGTTGAGCACGGAACGTGTTTTAGACTTCCTCTAAAACCAGTCAGTGCGGCACAATGTGTCAGCTACGTACGGACAGCAATTAACAAAACAAAGACAAACTCATGTAGAGATTTTGCAGAGACACACAGGTTGACAGTTAACGTTAGTCGAGAGGTTTGACTTACTTTGCATAGTAGACCCAACCATCTTTCGTAGATCTCTCCTCCCAGCCAGGTGGTAACTCATCCTCACTATCTGTATCATCCATGCCGGCGTACTTTAGAGCTGCCATAGATCTATTTTTTTTATGTTAATGGTAATGTGGACAAAAACGGATGCTCTGGTCGATGAATGCAACTGTCAGACAGTGCTTAACTGAACTTCCGCAACAATGTGACGACATGAGCCGAATGGTCATATGGGTAATGTAGGAGGAATCCATTGAGGCGAGTAGGCCGGAGAAGCGGCTCTTTGATTGGTTGCACCGTTGTCAGGCAACGGAAGACGCAGTGAGCTTTACTGAGGGTTTTCTTTTCCTTTCTTTATTCTGTCTTTCTTTCTTTCTTTCTTTTTTCTTTCTTTATTTCTATCATTTTATTTTATTATATATTAATAAATAATATAAATAATATTATTCTTGCCGCTTATAGATAAAATAGCTTAATGTCTCAAAGGAAGTTTGAAGTCAAATTATCAGATCGATAAGCATACTTTTCCATTCTATAGTCATTTAGCAAATGCTTTTCTCACTTTTTTGGAAGTGGGGTTCAGTCTTGCTTCAAGGACAGTTCAGTATGTAGTGAGAATGAGCCTATAGAATTGGCAAACTGTTCTTACCTCATGAGCTACAGTTAAAGTTTATAAGAAGTGAACATGATAGGAAAAAACCCACAAATATTAGATAGAATGTCTTGTTTATAAGAAAGTAGATCCTTCTTACGAGAAATAAAATAATAACAAAATTCAAAATAATTGTTGTGGAATTACCAGTTTAATATTATGAGATGATTATGGGATCAAATTCAGACTTGTGAGATGATGTCAAAATTAATTTAATCTTATACTAAAGCTTATTAGTTTTTTTATCGCATAATAATAATCGCTGTTTCTTATAGAAAGTAATGTCTTCTTTCTCAGACAAATTTAAGAACATTTTGGGAAAACTTTAAAACATTTATATCTGCATAAACATGTAAAATGTTACCAATTCTGTGATTTAAATATTTAACAACAAAAAATAAAAATAAAGATATGTCTTAGTTATTATGTTGTAGTGAATATAAAAATACAGTCACAACTTTCTTCAAAGCTAACTATTTATCCATTATCTACAGATTTATTCCCTGAACGGGGTCGCATGAAGACTGGGGCCAATTCCCGGAATGGTCTGCATAAAAGTTTACCTGTTTACTAAAATCTCATATTCATTAATATTGAAGTGTTGCTCTTAAGCAGTTGCAAAGGTATGCCACTTTTAAGACGTAATTCAGAAAATGTGCTGCCTCTTTCACTCATTCTGGAATAAACAATGGAGTATCAGGGAGATCTGAAGGTCTACAATCATGAGAACTAACCTATGGGAGGTTGGTTTAACAGTATCTAGTTGTTACTGCAATATTCTATACAGAGATCTCTTTTTACTCTGATTACTTTGCACATCCTTTCATATGAGGTTTTTATTGCTTAATGTTGGAGTTGCTTGTTACAGCTACGTCAATCACTACAATAATCGCCTCATCCACAAGCTGCTGCTGGAGCTATAAATAGGACTGAGAGATCTGGACTCATCACACTAACTTTTATCTGATTTTACTCTTTTACTGTGATTTTTGCTAATTGTTGACAACACCTGTAGTGTTTTTTATGCTTTTATGTAAAGCACTTTGAATTGCATTGTGCATAAAATGTGCCATGCAAATAAAACTTGCCTCAATGCTCTTAGTTTTCCAACATTTTAGAAAAGCATAACCGCCTATTTTCTCTTTCAAACATGGTGGATATCAACCTAAAGTGTGGACAGGCTCTCACATTTGAAGATACAGATTTATTATCAGTCATTCAGCAAAGGACAATCAGGAGAATGTGCAGCTCAGTCAAGGCTGTAACACAGAGATGTGCTGATTAAATACTAATCTCAGTGATGTTATGCTTAACATGACAAAGGATGAAACACACATATGAAACTATGTAAAATATCATTACAATCATTAGTATGATCATAAAGCATGTTCTCTCAGTGATTATATTTGCTTTAATTTTTTTAAACATCACAAATCTCAAGATAATTTATTTGTTCTCTCCACATAACAATGACTGTTTTCTTGAGATAATGGAATAACTCATCTCATTAACGGATTATTCCAATGCTGGGTCACAGGGTGGCTTAAATCTATCCTAGTAGCTACAAGTCGATCACAGGTCCCAAGCCAGTGTGACAAATGCTCCATTAGGCTCACATTCACTCGGAGCATTTAGACTCCAATCAATCTGTGTTTGGAGTGAGTGAGGAAGTTCCTGCAGAGAAGCCACAATGAGTTACACTATGATGAAGTATTTCATTTGCTTTTATCTTAATATTGTTTTATTGCTCTGCATTTGTGTGCTGTGGTGTGTTGGAGCTCATTTTGACACATAGGGAAAAGAAATTAAAATGATCATGATCTCTTTATTTTCTAGTCCATTCCAGCAAATAGCAGGCAAGGGAGTGTCAACCCTAGATAGATCTCCGGTTCGTGGGATGATAATGAACTTTGACTAAATTTAACACATTTCTGATTATTTGCATTGTCATTTCTTAACAATAACAATTAAATGTAATTAAAACGCAAATTCTGCACGTTTCCCCATAAATGTGGCTTTTATTGCACACTTATTTGTTTGAGGTGTACCTGCAGCAGTGCTGGTTTTCCATCCAACTGCTGCATGAATCACCTTTTGCTCTTTGGGTTAAGCAGTCTTTTGCGAACATGCTCTGCAGGGCTGTTCTTCAACGTGGAGTTTACAGCCATCACCTTCCTCTCAAATGAAATGTAACACAGTAAGGATTTACATTTAAGGCTACCTTCATCATCAAGCACAATTATCCGATTATCATGACAAAACTGTCCATGTAGTTTCGAGAAAAAGATCAATTTGATGTTATTACAAAACAGTAACTAAAACAATAATAATAAAAATCAAAACAGGTCACTCTTGGCTTCTATAGCTACTATAACAGCTCATTATTTATGTCTGTAACCAACATGTAGTATTGGATGCAACTGCTTCCACATCTATAATTAATTTACAGTACATAAACAAATGTTTTTCTCCTCCAAAATCTTCCTGCAATCAAAAAGCTAAAAGATAAACATAACCTTATAATTCAGAAACAGGAATCAAAAGGCTGTGTTCTGTGTATGCTTTTCCAAACACGTGAGTTAGTCGACTTCTTGTGTGTTACACCTTGCACAGTTGTTCCACATCTGTTCATTTGCAAACACAGCAGCAGTCTCCTAGTTCTGATACTCAACATAATTCTTACATCGTTCACCTTTTGAAGGTGTTGTGTTACATTAAACATGAATGTTACAATGGGCTGTACAGTGGTGGTGGTACCACACTGTCAAATGGGGCAGACCACCTGAAAAGATTAAACAGACATTAAGGTGTAGTATTGCACAAACAGAACAATGTGCTACTGTTCCTTATATGGCTTTACATCCAAGCATTAATGTAAATGTAAATGTGTTTGCTCATATGCTTTTCAATGCAAGAAGATAAAGATCCCCTGATCTGTACACCCTACTTCCTGTAGGCTAAATACCTGGAAACATTATCGGTGGTAGTGTAGCACATTTTGCATGCAGTGCATTTATTTTGGATTGCAAAACAAATACGACACAAAGTGTACTCAGCATTTTGCACGATGCAAGCCTGTTTTGTTATCTGCAAGTTATCTATCATGCTGCGTTACCTTATTTTTTAAAAGAGCATTTACCCTAACCTTTCTAATTACAGTGAAATAATAAGATAAATTCACGCTGTAAAACTAAAAAGAAATTATTTAAAAGACCAATAACAAAACTGATTAAAAGTTCCACTTGATATGTACTGCATTAGATATGTATTGTAAGTGTTGGAGCTCCACTAAAGATAAACTCACCAAAGCGCATGCGCTATAGGGCTTAGTAGGAGGGACTGAAAAGTGGGCGGATCCGATCAACCATAGTCAAGTGCGTTCGTGTGGGTTTGTGTGTGTTCGTCTCAACGGAACGCGAAACGTGTCTTCTCAGCAAAGACACACATATATCAACGTGAGACGTGCGAGGTAACGGTTGCTCCAGTATTGAAAGTTTTGTTTTTGTTGCCTTGATTTTTCTTTCGATTTTATACTATGTATATTAAAACATTTCGCGTATAAAACGCGGTATTTATTGGATAAGGGCAGCCGACTCCGTTTCTACTAAAGACTGTCCGCTCCTCCTCCCTTCGATGAAGCGCTGCGATGCCCTCTGATTTTATATCCCTTCTTAGCTCGGATATCGACCTCAATTCCCCTAAATCTCTATACTCTAAAGGTAAGACTTTACATAATAAAGGTTACTATCAACTGACCAATACATTTATCCATCGTTTGTTGGAGAAACTAAATGAACGTCTTGATGGCTCATGTTAAGCTGCTAGCTAGCCTTGTTAGCTTCTTTTCTGTTCTTAGCGAGACTAGCTAGCGTAGTTAAGTTCACTGCGTTTGGCTTGCGCACTAGCGACTAAACTACTTAGCTGTTTAGTGCACAGGTTACATGTGCGGAAGAGCATGATATGTCAAGAGACGATCCTTATTAGGTAGGAGCATATCACAGCGTGATAAATTTGAATTTTGACCTGATACCCAGCATCATGACAGGTACACGCAAGCTAACGTAGCCGCAGCTACGTGAGGTCGCCTTCTAGCCCCCACATTGTTCAGCGGTACTGAAGTCCTGCTTAGATTCTGCAGTGGAGTACATGTATGTGTGTGTGTGTTTTTTGGTCTTAGCAGACCATTGTGAATATATGTATATAGGAAGCAGTGAATTGTTGCTTTGTTTTTCTCTTTGTTGAATGACGAACTGTGATCGAGCCAGTCATTCTCCTCGCATTATCTGGTTTCACAGAAAAGTATGCAGCTATTGGCACTTGACTACAAAGGCCCCGCTCGTCCATAAATGCCATTCTATTTGTAATACCTCTGCACACGTGTCAGCCAACTGTTGTGTTATTATTAGAAGGGCGTTGCATATGATCAGGACCGCTCATCTCATTGTGTGATTAGCTGGGTCTGTAGGTGTGTCATGACATGTAGCAGAACCTCACAGTTTCGATTTTATGAATCATTGCATCAACTTTAGTTTATCCTCATCACTGGAACTTTAATGTTCTGTATCATATTTATGAGGCACGTGTGTGTGGTATGGTCAGAAAGCAAGATATGTGGGAAGTAGTTTGACTTATTTAAGATGTGGCAAACTGGGCCTCTGCAACAGAAAGATAAGTACCTGTGTTATATCAATTATTTTCTTGTGATTCATCTAAATCCCTTATAGATTTAATAAGGGATGTAGTAAGACTGTCTTGGAAGCATTTGGATTTTATTGGTTACTATTGCCCCATTTATGAACTGTGTCATTAATGGATTTGCATTTAGCTCAGATTTAAATGCATTTTTAGACAAATAGATTTGATTCACAATAGCATCCTAACCTGGCACGGTTTAGCTTTCTTTTCCCACATTATTCACATTTTTTTTACAATGAATGGGATGCATCTGAGTACCAGAAATGGAAAGCTATGCTCTGTGACCCTGACATGCTGAGACTGTCATATGGTATCACTATGCGACATGACTGTTTATTTATATCTCAGTTACTGAGCATGAGTATGTGTTGGAATCTAGATAGTAGAAGTCTTCAGCAAAAATATATAAAGATACATCATGTTTGTTAGACTGTATGTGGGAAAGGAGATGAGGCTAGCCAGTTTAACTTACTTGGGGGGAAAAGTGACCTACAAACATTGTAAGGTCTACGGTAGGGGCAGGTTTTACCACCTTGGCCAAAAGTGTTTGTTTTTTTATCAGTTTAATGAAGCTGATTTCAGTTTACTCACATGATTTAATGTATAAGATTACTTTACCAGCAATGAAATAGCCAGATAGTTGAATCTTTGTCTCCAGCCACAGTTTAGATGCAGCCAATGATGGCACGCAGCAATGAAGCTTATAAAAACACAATCTGTTAAGCACCTGCATCCATCACAGACTGTATGTTTATTACTTATTTCAAATGTCACCCTGTCACTGAGTCAGCACATAAACACAATATGCAGTGCATTTATGCACTTAATGTATAGTTTTGTATTGTGTCTTAGATAGCTGCTGCTGTAATGTGAATTTCCTCACTTTGGGGTAAATAAAGTCTTATCTTTATGAACAAGCTGCATTTCATTCCTCAAAAACAAATTTGTGTAAATATTTTTTTATAATCCAAGCAGTCTTTGAAATTATGTGACTCTATACAAATTTGGAAAACTAGTCTTAAATGTTATGCTTGAGCTGGTTTCACCTCCTTAAGCTTTGTTCAGCCTAACAAGCAGTTTGTTTAGTGTGAGAGGTTAAGGTTCTGATTGATGGGCCGGGCCAAGAAATCACTAGATGGAGAGAGACCCTCACCCACCCACCCAGATGACATAAATCCATTGAGCACTTTGGAGGTGTGGGAGTCATGGTTTATAAGTGAGGGGCGATCTGCAAACTCAGACTGTGTGTGACCTCTGCATAGGCGTTTTACAAAGCCATGTTTGCATGTTGTAGTATTGTTGCTGTGTGTTGGCAGTGGTGTCAGTAAAATGTAAGGTAATCTGTATATGAGTATTGGCTGCCCTTGTTTTTGTTGTTTTGTTATTTTCAGCTTGACACTATTTCGGAAAAAACGGATCAAAGTGGAAAAGGATCTGCTAGTACAGTGAAACTAAATGATTCTTTATTGTTTAAATAAAAAAAGGTCCTTAGTTAACTCTCAAATGATCCATATTTGATCATCAGTATCTTAGAAGTCTACCCACAGTTAGGTTTTTAGACGATTGGATGTCTAACGGGTTTGTATAGATAGACTATTTTACACTATCCTCTCGTATTACCAGCTAGTTTAAATGAACCAGATGCAGTGAAAACCACCATTTATAAAATTTAAATATTAGTTATTAGTTATCCGTCCAGTAGGGTTCCCTCTGCCACCCCTGCCTTAGATGATGCACAACAGGAACAGATTTTTAATGATTAATTTCCTGGGTTGTGAGTGGTTTCAGAGGAAATGAAATAATTCTTGTATGATGTACTTTTTTTTGCCTCACCTTGTGACACATCTCTGAGATTAAAGTTTTATTTTCTAAAACAAAACTGACAGATTAGATCTAAAACAGCAAAGCTCACATTGTGTTGGTGAGGCGGCCCTAAAAGGGAAATTGGTTTTCATTGTCATGGCTAAAAAGACGGGTCATCTGGCATCTATGTTTTGAGAAATGGTAATATGCTGTTGTATCTTAGTTTAAATAGATTCAGATGTAATATCCAGCTCTTGAAATAATTTCAACACACTGAGCAAAAAAAAGGCATTCTTTGTGGTTTAACGGCACTGAGTAACTCCTTTGTACTCTGGCTTGAGCATATTGTGTTCAAAAATGTAATTAAAGCCTCCATTGTTTGGCACCGAGAGAAATTCTTGGGCTGAATTTTCTTTTCTTTAAATTTGCAACTAAAATGTCTTCATTTGTTATGCCCCATCGTAACCCTCGGCCAGCTGCAAAGACCAGAAATGCTGTGGTGCCCTTGCCGTTTGGCAGAACCTCTAAGGCATGTGTAATGTGAGCACTGGATAACTATAAGATGATGTAATTTAATTGTTCTCAGTGCAAGTTAAAGTCAGACTTCTACCTTCCTCAGTAATGTGCTGAAGCTTGTTTTCTGGCATACTTGAATAGCTTCATCGATCATTGCATATAAACTTTCTTTTTTTTAAAGTCCGTATAGTAATTTCTTCTCTAAACCACTTCTTTAAAGTTCCTTGTTTCATCGCAGGCTTTGTATCATAAGGGAAATGCGGTGGTCTAAATGAAGCGCTTTAATGTCTTCAGATTAAATAATGGGTTGATTTAAAGTGCAGCATTTGAGTCCCAGCTGTAATGAAATATTTATTCATACAGAAAAAAAACATTTTTCAGTCTGTTTGTATCCTGATAAGATTGTAGCCACTTATTAAAAAGAGAAAATCTCCACCTTGGCCTGAAGATTTGGGTTTTGTTTTAGTTTTTTGTGTTTATGTAAAATATTTTTTTCTTGTCACTATTTTTCCATAATTTAATAATTTTTTCTAGTGATCTTTATGCATTCCAAAAATGGGCCACTGAAACAAAACAAATGTCATATTTATCCAATTTTCTGACTTGTGTACTTTTGAATCATGTGGTCTCTGAACTCATTTTCTGCAGCACTGTGCGCAGGATTTTAATGCGCCTGCTGTTTATTTTGAGGTACCTCATTTAAATGTGTTGACGTTATTGCTATGGACTTGAAATCATATGCTACAATCCTGGTGCAGGAAGATTTTGGCTTTATCCAAAAGGAAGTCCATCAACATGTAAAAGGCTTTTTGAACCATTAACAGCAGAATAAAGGGGACCAGAAGTGCCACAGATCTGAAAAGTTATCTCAAACGGCAACGGCGGGTTACCCTCTGTAAAATACCAGGAAAAACCCAGCAATCCCCATGGCACCAGCCACAGCTAAGTTTGTTTACAAAGACTGTTTTACATGGTGCTCGCTCCCTGGGTTGGGCTCATAAATAAATTCAAAACTCTTGGTGCTAGCTAAGCTTTGCATTCACACAAGTTTTGTCATTTCTCTTCATGTTTATATCAGCTGCATGGTTGGTTAGCACTGTGGCCTCAGAAAGAAGGTTCCTAGTTTGAGCTTTGGCTGGGGGGAGGTCTGAACAGGAACCTTTCTGTGTGGAGTTTGCATGTTCTCCCCGTGTTAGCGTGGGTTCTCTCCGTGTTAGCGTGGGTTCTCC
>JBAMIG010000010.1:20891866-20903493 GCA_037177335.1 Kiunga ballochi
CAGTCTTTGCGATATGTATATTGCAGAGGCTAATATCGCGATGAAGGTACATTTTCGATATATTGTGCAGCCCTAGTTTCAATGTAGTTACTTAATATAATTTCCTTTGACTGTGATTCTCCAAACGTGGATCACTGTATGAACGGCCACAGCTTATATCTCTCATGCACTCTTTCATTCAGCACAGTGTGTGTCATGTTTTAGCTGGTCCAAATGTTGTGCAAGTCTATGAACAATGACAATTATTGTTTATTCAGCTGCTGCTGCACAAATGGGTTTCTCTCTGATTTTAAAATGCCATCACTCAACTGGCATCATACATGCAACTCCTGCTAGAAAAGGGTTTTAGTTAGCACTGAGGTCATGTGTTGCCAGTCTGTCTCAATACATTCAACAACAAAGACTTACTTTCTTCACTGCATGCACAACAGACAAAGATAGAGGGATACAGTGGGGGTGATGTAACTTTTGCTCTATGCTAAGAAAAAACCCATTTAGAATATAAAGAGCTGCATTTTATTTGTGATTTAACATTTGTGCAAAGAGAAATGTTATTGAATACAATGATATAACGTATAGCTTTTGGCCTTATGTGCTCTTTCTGCCTTCCTGTAATGAAAATTTGAGGAACTTAATAAGCTATGAATGAGCAGTATAACATGTCGGCTTCCCAATGAAGGTTTAATACTGTTTGTTTTTCTCTTTTCTACCTGTGTAAACATTGTGTCGCTCGCTGATTAAACTGTGATGTTGTCGTTCCTTCAACCACACGGTTGACGTCACAAAAGCGCGAGATCATGTATCCTGTCAGCTTCATCTTTTTGCTGTGTCGGATGACTACTACACATGCCGTGTTGCTGCCACTGCACAGCTGAAATATCCATGTTGGGGTGTTGATAGGTGTCTGTTTCTTAGCAACCAGGCTACCTGCTGATGTGTTTATCTGCAATTAAATGTGATTTATTCCTCTTGTTTCCTCAGTAGTTGGATATTTCTATAGGGAATCATATTGCAAATATCTTGATGTCTCCTAAAGGTTTATTAAATCCATGTGGGAGACTCATTTAGTTAGTCTGGGTTACATGCTGGTTAGCTGGAGAATATCTGTTCTAGATTTGCTTTCACTCCCTTTTTGGTTGTTTCCTTATTTCTATTAATCTAAATGAGAGGGGATTTATTTTTATCACAGATTGCTTTAGTGGTAGCTTAATTTGGACCATGCTTTATGGATTCCTTGCTATTCTGTGTGCATTGCAGTAGCATGATGTTTCTTTGGGGTTTAGTTGTGAAACCAGCGTAACAGAAGCAGTTTTTCTTTTAGAAGACACTAGAAGCTAAATTTAGCCTTAATAAATAAGTTTCCGTTTTCTAGTGGCCCTTTTTTTTTTCCTACTTGGTGGTTTTTAAGAAACAGTCTGACTTATGTTTTTCAGAAACTAATGTATCGTTTGCTGCTCACCCTTTATGGCAGAGTCGGTATATGACCTCCTCCCCAAAGAACTCCAGCTCCAGCCGTCGTCCACCCAGGCAGACCCACCCACCATGAGCCAGACGAGTGGGGGAGAGGCGGGACCTCCCCCCTCTGCAGCCTTGGCCTCAGGTGAGCTACCTGCCCAGCCTACGAAAACCATGATCTGGGATCAGGTTCCCCGTTTCTTTTAAAAACAAAAAAAACAAAAGAAAAAATCTCTTTCTAAGTTGGTTTGTGTGTCTGGGGGCAACTTCACCCTTTTCAGTATCTTTGTTCATGCCTTACATAGATTCTGTAAGTTAGTGTTGTGTTTGTCTGAACGCTCGTTCTGCTGGCATGACATGATCAGAACGTTTCTTGTGGATATATCAGATACTTTCATGTGTCATGATACTACAGTGGCACTATTTTAATCCATTTTTACAGCTTGATATCAGCTGAATCAGAACCTTTTCTTTTTTTTCAGGTTTGTTGCAAAACTTTTACTGCAGGATTCTTTTAAATTCATCCTGCAAAACATTTGCAGTACAGAATCAGCCATCAATTTGTAAACTGCTTTTGAGGGGGCTTGTAGGATAAAACTGCAGCGTGATTAAAATGTCTTGGAGCCCCATTGTTTGACCGGTTATGGTTCTGTTAACGTCTGCCAGCACACTAAGCATGCAAAAGAGAACTTTGCAAATGTAATCCAGTTTCTGAATGGAAGTCCAGAAGTGTTTTTGGAGTCGTCTTATACTTTAGTGGCATCCTATTACTGGTGGTTGCGGATGAGTTTTAGGTGTCGTGATGAAGTGGGTTCATATGATCCCAGTTAATTGGTCTGATGGTTGAATTTAACTTGCAGCTTCGACAGACGGACGCTTCATTCACACATTTTCTCAGGTTTTCACTGTGATTCTCTGAAATACACCATTAGCATAGGGGAAGAAGCGCTGCTTCAGTGTGGTGTGTTTGGGTTTAATATTCACCCAGAATAACTTCAGTGTCTGCAGCTTGTCATCTAACCAGGTTCCTGTTTAACCAAAAGAATTGAGTTTATTAATGGAAAATCTTTTTAACAAATATTAAACGAAGCTCATTTGGTTAAAAATCTAGTTTTATGCTGGTTACAGTGACGATAGTTTCCTTTTGGCTACATTATTAAAATAAATTACATTTTAAAAGGTTTATTTACAATATATGCAACAAATAACAGCAAGACATGCTGAGTTTGCATTAACAGCATGCCAGATAGCGTATCCTTTCTCATTTCATTCCTTTCTTTTTTCCAGCTGCACTTTTTGATGCTTGTGCTTGAGGTGTTTTGGCACTGGGCTTTTTAGGCAGCAAAGAAATACAGGATGGTGACCTTGCTTCATAAATGCAATGTTACTACTACTGCTGATCCCAATACTGTCCTTTTATAAGCTGCCATCTCAGTCTTTCCTTATTTTATCACTTCATAGTGTGTTCCACATTCTGCTAATGCATTGTGGTTATGTAATTTTCTCACTGTGCTGCACTTATTTATTTCACTGAAGCTCTCTGAAATCATGGGGTCCTTTTTCTAATGGCTATTTCTCTCTATCAGTGTAAAGAATATGGCTAACAATTCCTAAAGCTGATACGGCAAATCATAAATGCACGTGTTGCTTTCACCTGGTCCAGTATACACTCATAAAACAGCAGGGTCTTTTGCAGCTAAATGAATAATTAACCGCCATGTTTATAAGCAGGTGAACGTTAAAGCAAAAGTATGGAACTGTGAAGTTGTCCTTAGCAGCCATTCGATTGCCTGATTGTAAATACGGTCTGATCTTGGATCATGGTTTAGGACGGCACACATCGGCTGTAACAGAGATTCTTCTCTTGATTTCCATGTAAAGAGCAAACTAACTGGTCAGCAGTCATGTTGAAGGGAGCGCTTTAGTTAACGCAACCGTTTCACCGTCCTGTCTGACCTAGCTGGCCGTAAGCAGTGCTGATCAAAAGCAGGACTACTGTAGTGTCCTTCAGGTCATCATTAACCAAATAAACGTGCTTTTAAGTGTCAATAAATGATAAACTTTAAAAGTTCCTTCTTCCTTCAGTATCTATTAACTCATCCAATTTACTGATTGACAGAAGTTGAGTCTTGAATGATCAGCTCTCTTGTTGCTCATTGGCTGTCTCGTTTTTATTGCAGGAAGTTCCCTCTGAGGCAGAGAGTGTCTGCATATAAAATGGTCTGCAGTTCACTGCTCCATAGGTCAGAGGCTTGTTTATTCTGTCTCCATGGCTACGCTCAGTCCCAACCAAATCTTCCAATTGGCATGCGCAAACTACTGTTTTCAGCTGAATGCACATTGCACAAAAACTGTAATGTAACCCTGGCAAATTTGATTTGGCGCCACATTATCAGCTTGCAAATTTGGCTGTAAAAGAAAGTTTGACCAGATTCTGTTTTTTTTTTTTTTGTTGTTTTTTTTTTCCTGGCAATGTGTATGTAACAATTTGTAGCTTGCTTTTGTTTTTGTAAACAAAGCATGTCAGTTTTGTCACATTGATTTTTAATTGAGAGGTTTTGTAGGAATCAAAACATTGTGGGACCTGTAGTACCCTTCTCAACTTTAACTTCAGTTTATTTGATCAATGCTTGACCGCTCTCGCATGCACAGTGAGAGCATTTAACCCACAAACAGTCTATTGAAATTAGAGTTGGGAAGAGGGGAAATCAATACAAAATCATGCACAAATTCAGCTGCTTGAATGGGACTGCTAGCCTGCTCTGTGCTGAACACTCCTCTAACTTTATTTGTATATACTACTACAGATGCCACCTCTTCCACCTCCAGCCCTTCGGCCTCCTCCTCCCTGTCCATGGGAGCTCCATCCAGTGGCCCCTCTACCTCATCCTCAGACCATCTCGCGGTCGCCCAGCATCTCCACTCTGCCGGAGGGGATGGAGCTGGAGCTTCAGAGATGCAAGGTATGGAGGCTGTGGGATCTGCCCCCAGCAGAGGCAACAGTGGAGCAAACCACACCGCTGGGGACATAGGGTCAGGAGTGTTGTCAGGGCTAGGCGTGCAGCAGCCTCAGAACACCCCGTCAAAACGAAGGCCTGTGCTGAGCATATCTCCTCCACCGGAGGACCTGTTTGATGACAGCCAAATGTCTTGCCAAGAGGAACCTACCATATCTGGTGCAGCAGGTCCAGACTCGGAGCACAGCAGTAGCATGTGGGCTGACGATTCCGTCTCCAACTTCAGCTTAATCAGCTCCATCTCCTACAATGACAACACAGAGGTGCCACGCAAGTCTAGAAAGCGTACGCCCCGTCAGCGACCCGGCCCCAAGCCAGCTCCTCCAGAGGACAGCATGGATGTGTTTGATGCTGACAGCGCCAAGGCTCCCCATTATGTTCTGTCTCAACTGGGCACAGACAAGACCAGCCCCTTGGCCAGGTGAGGTGACCTTAATCTGTTGTGTCGGCTGAGGAATTCTGATTGTATTTGAAGAAATAAAATTAAACGTGTTTTTTTTGTCCTTTTTTTTGTCTTGCCCTGCAGCTCTCATGAGTCAGGGACAGCAGTAAAAGGTGGGTCATTGTCTGCTCAATTTCCCCAGCGATGTGATGGGAAGGAGCTAAAGATCCTGGTGCAGCCAGAAACCCAACACAGAGCCCGCTATCTGACTGAAGGCAGCAGAGGTTCTGTAAAGGATAGAACACAGCAGGGATTCCCAACCATCAAGGTTTGACCACAAGGACCACCACTTATGTCTTAAACACAGAATATTATACCAGCTATCAAGCATATTTGTTCTAGCTGCAATCTGAACACATTTCATCTAAGTAACTTTAAACTTGACTTAACAGAATAACTGTATAACATGTATTTTGAACAAATAAAAAAGGAGATATAACTGTTGTTTGTAGATTGGATTTAAGAAGTGAAAGTCTCTGTATAGTAGACATTTACTGGGTTCCAGACTAACTTTTTATACTAAGAGCCCCAAACCTATTTCTTTAAACCTTTTCAGCAGAAATATTCATATTTCCTCTCATTTTCAGTTTATTAGTGATTAAATACTTAACAATAAATGCAGAAACTATCGTGTTTGCAATTAAAATGTGATTTTGTGTAGCATTTGGCACAACACAGTTACCACAAGACATCTCTTGTTCTACTGTTTCTATCTACGGAAAGCCGATTTGGTCAAGCGCCGTCCCCAAAGTGTGGTTTCTGAATGTGCTCCGATCACGCACCCAGTGCAAGCAACACATTGTGTATGCACTCCCTACGCATGCTCATGACTAAATCCGCACCCCACACCTGCAGTATCTGAACTCAACATTACGCATGTCTGGAGGACGAACAAAATAGTCTAAAACACTGGGAGCACAGGGCTCCCTGCTGCAGCGATGGCTGGCACCTAGTGAGTTAAAATACCTCAGCCATTTAACTCGTTCCACCACTCATCAGAAAACATTCCCTGCTTTTTGCCACGATCACCTCCTTGCTATCTGAATCGTAGTCATTGTTTGAATTTATCTCTATTGGAGCGAGAAGTAAACACTTTTGGTTTACTTCTTTGGTGTTCGTCTCCTTTCTTGTATTGAATTTCAATTCAGTCCATAAACCAACTAATTTGCAGATGACTGAACTGCTGGGTTAGTGAGAAGTTAGCTTAGCCTGGTAGTTGTTATTGAATTTATTTCAATAATTAAATAAAACCTGGCAAATCTATTGGTTGCACATGCATGAGGGGATGAAAAATCTACTTTTCCACATTTTATCCACAAAATGAGATTGTTAGGTCGCTCTCTGGAGCTCAATATTTCTGTAATTTTATTATGTTTCTCATGTGATTTTCTTTCCTCCGCAGTTGGAAGGTGTTAGCGAACCCGTGGTGCTTCAGGTGTTTGTAGCAAATGATGCAGGCAGGGTGAAGCCTCATGGTTTCTACCAGGCATGCAGAGTAACGGGACGTAACACCACTGCCTGCAAGGAGGTGGACATAGAGGGCACCATAGTTATAGAGATCCCTCTGGAGCCCAGCAGTGACATGACGCTTGCGTAAGAGGAGTTTTAATTATATTTCATTAAAGAAAGTTAATATTTACACTGTTGAGGTTAAAGATGTGTATTTCCCTCGTCCTGTTTTGTGCCTGCAGGGTGGACTGCGTAGGGATTTTGAAGCTGCGTAATGCAGATGTTGAAGCTCGTATTGGCGTGGCAGGATCCAAAAAGAAGAGTACACGTGCCAGGCTGGCCTTCAGAGTGAACATCCCACAATCTGATGGATCAGTGCTAACTTTACAGGTCCCCTCATCGCCCATCCTCTGCAGTGAGTGATACTAGCAGGTTCACAGAAAAACTGGTTTAGTCAGACAGTACGTGCCTGCTGAGTTTTCATTCTTTGACTCCGTTGCTTTCCAGCTCAGCCAGCAGGAGTGCCAGAGATCCTGAAGAAGAGTCTTCACAGCGGCTCAGTAAGAGGAGGAGAAGAGGTTTTCATAATCGGAAAGAACTTCCTAAAAGGAACCAAAGTTATTTTTCAGGAGAACATTGCAGGTGCTGTGGACATTGTAGTGTTATTTTATTGTCATTCTGTTGTTTTTCTGCATGTAAATATGGGAAAATACTTTCTGTTGACTTTGCAGATGATAATTCTTGGCAAGCTGAGGCAAAGATCGACATGGATCTTTTCCATCAGGTAAAAGCAAGTCACTGGCTGTGCCTCAATGCTGTAATGCACTGACATGTAATGCGCACTATCGTGGGTAAGAGCAGGCTCAAATAAAACACTGGATGTTAAGCACTTACCAGTAGTAACACAAGACCGGTTGGACTATTCTGCTGGACGCCAAAATTATCCTTTTTGTCCTCTACTGCTAATATTAACGTATGCTAACTGTACTGGATGGGTTACCGCATTTTCAAATAAGTGACCGGACATGTATCAAGCTGCGGTATACATTTGCACCCTAATGAAATAACTTCATGCTCACATCTACACAAATTAGCTTTCATCCCAATATTGTTTGCTGCCATTATTTTGAAAGTCCAGCACTTCCTTTTCCGCTACATCAGCAAGATGGCGTCGGTTTAGTGCAGTCCATCGATTTTATTAGATTATTGGTGAATTTTGGGGCAGCATCCGAGTACTTTGGGCGCTCTTGACTTTTTGCCTAAATGTCAGTGTAAACACACTACGCATTTAAATATAGTGCACAAAGTAGTGTTAGTGCGTTGATTGGGACACGGCCAATATGTGGGACATGTGTCCCATTTGTTTTCCTTTTGAAACATTCAGTCAGGCCTGTCATCAGCATCTCATGTCATCTTTGATGTTTTCCAGAATCATCTAATCGTGACGGTCCCTCCGTTCCACAATCAGTCGATCACTTCTCCTGTGTCGGTGGGAATCTTAGTGATGACCAATGCTGGTAGATCACATGACGCCCAGCCCTTTACCTACACTCCTGACTCAGGTAAAGCAGCTAGCTTGTGCATAAAAGATAACGAGCGTACCATTTTTCCTTTCATGGGGACAATCCCTATGAAATGAAGCCTCATGATGTGGCTACAACCACGTTAAAGTGACTTCATAGTAGTTTAAATTAGCTCAATTGGTTAAATTCATCCATAATGTAGACTGTAAAGTTGTAACTCACCTGGATTGTCCTCTTTTTAAAGAAATGGGAAGCATATAGTGGTGTAAAAGTTTCCCTCTGGGGTCATTAATTAGAGCAAAGGTCTTCATGTGTATTGCTTTAACATATTAATCCCAGTACTTAAGTTCAGAAACTCTCGCTGTTTAAAACTGCGAGCTCTCATTTGACCTGAATGTGTGTGAGTGAGTGATCAAACAGCTGACACTTGAGTTGGATAAATATAGAAATTTGTCGATGCTTGGTTGTGGTGTTAACAGAACGGTCTGAGGAGCTGCTGCACTCCTAACATCACCTCGGTGCAATTTAAAGGAGACACAAGTAAAACCCAGTAGCCTGGGCTGTTTTTATGTTTTCTGTCATGGTTTGTTAGTCTTTGGCTCAGCACCTGCTGATTTGATTTGGTGTGTGTGTGTTTACATCTCATAAACAGAATAATACTCTCCATGTTTGTCTGCTGAAGTAACGACCCTCCACTGTGTGTCAGCTGTTATTTTCCCATCCTTAAAGCTAAATGGACAGACTTAATGCATTAAAACCTGTTTATGTTTACACAGCTGATAATTCAAGTGTCCGGACAATAAAAACTGAAGGAGCTTCCCTCGTCAAGACCTGTATATTTGATAACCAGATCAAATCTATGTCCCCTGAGCAACCCGACTGCTCTAGTCAACCTTCAAAACGGCAAGAGGACACACCTATGGAGGTTTCAAGCAATCCACAACCTACAGATGTATTCAAAGTAAGATTAGTGTGTGTGTGTATACATGTGTAGATTATAAATCCAGGCGGTAACAGCTTTGCTTCCTCTCTTCTCTTAGTCTTCCCCTGATCCACTCATCTCAGTGCAGCAGACCCTGGAGCTCAGCTCTAGTCCACATCCAGCAGGAGAGTCCTTTCCGAGCCCAATGCCCCTACAGCCTGAAGATGTGGAGCTTTCCCAAGCACCTCCTGTCTTCCCTAGCTTAGAGTCTCTCAGTACCATACAAAAGCAAGACATTGGCTCCACAAGCTCCTTCCCGGTGTCCGGAGATACCACAATCCCCCCAGTAACGCCTGACGTTCCACAGCAGTTCCTCAGAGACCCTCAGGAAAGCTTATCTCCTGAGGGTTCTGATAACAGTGGAAGGATTGTGGTTGTAGCCATGCCTCAAATGGCAGCTCCCCCTCAGCCACAGCCTCAGCAATCCCAAGTTACCCTGTTTCCCCAGGAAGGGGTGGCCCAACTCGAGAGGGCTGTGAGAGAGCTACAGGCTGGAGGTAGCACCACTTTACAGCAGGTGCTGGAGGCAGCTGTAGCCCAGCAACAGCTGAACTCTGTGCTCTATAGCCCCACGCCCTCTGCAGACTCCCTCCAACAGCATGTCCAAGAGAACATGAACAGCCTGAGGTTGGGAACCACAGATAATTCACTATCAGCGCAGCAGCATCTTCAGATGCAACAGCAGCAACGGCAACAGATACAGCAGCAATTTCAACATCAGCAACTGCAGCAACAACAAATCCTTGAGAATCTGCAGCAGCAGCAGCAGCAACAAGTCCTGAATAGCATGCAGATCCAGCAGCAACTTATTTTACAGCCCCAAGACCAACAACAACTTCAGCAACAGCACCTCATGGAGAACATGCAACAGCAGCTGCAACAAAACCAACAAGTCCTGAACAATATTCAACTTCAGGATCCGCAACAACAAAATCAGATTCTTAGCAATTTGCAACAACATCAGCTGCAGCAGCAGCAGCAAAGTCAAGCGTTGAACAACTTACAGCAGCAGCAACTGCAGGAGCAGCAGGTGTTAGCCGAGTTGCTCCAGCCGCAGATCCTTCCTTCTGCCCAAGCACAGCAGCCGGTTTCCCTCCTGCAGCAGGCTGGAGAGCTGCTTACCATCCAGACCAGCTTCCCGACACAGCCTCCATCCCACACATCTCCCCCACAGCAACTCTTTCAATCCCCCAGACCCCTGGCTGAGACCCAGAGCTCCCAACAGCAGGTCCAGGCTGCCTTGCTCCAAAATACGATCGGCGTTCTCACAAGTGGCAGCCTCGGCTCAGAGCCGCCGTCCACCGGGTCCACCCTATATTTGTCCCCAAACCCTCAGCCCTCGCAGCAGCAGCAGCTGGCATTCATCTCCTCCATGGAAACATCTAGCAGTCAGCCTCAACCTGTTTCCATGTTTCAAAGCCAACCCCAAGGTCCGCTCGCTCAGCTGCAGCAACAGAGCACGCCAATGGAGCAGCAGCAGAACCAACCACAGCAGCTTTCAATGGGTCAGCAAGGCTCCTTGTTCCAAACTATACCGAACCACTCTCAGACAAACTCCGTTCCCCAGACCCAAATTTCACAGCCCCAGCAAACGAGTCTTCTCCTCTGCACCCAAGATCTTAACACACAGGCTATTCTCTTTGGCACCCAGACCCAAGGTCCTCCCACTATGGCGGGCATTGGTGTCCGAATCCCCCAGACGGACTCTGCAGAGCCCATGTCCTTCCAAGACCAGAGCTCTTCAGGGAGCAACTCGGCATCTACTGGGAACCAACAGCAGAACATATTCCAGGAACAGCAGCCAATGCAAGTGACCCCAAGCCCTAGCCAAGTCCCCGGCAATCAGCCTGTGAAGCTGTTCATACCGCAGACGTCCCTGTCCAGCCTGCAGAGCACAGTGAGCTCACAGGAGCTGAACAACCAGGCTCCAGCTCCTACCGCCACCATCTTTGTGGTCCAGGGTGGTGTGGGCGTGGTTACAAACCCTGGTCAGCAGCCCCCAGAGCAGCTTTTCCAGGCACAAGTGGGTGGGAGTGTGGCTCCACAAGGACAGACCAACCTGTTTGTTTTTGGCATCCAGAACGGTAAGAAGATTTTAGGCAAATAAGCGGTGTTGTTTTTTCTTCTTCTATTATTTAAGCAGTGCAAATTCTTCCAGAATTGCACAACATTATTGCTTAATTTAGCTATTTTTCTTTTTTACTTACAGAAAATCTTTTTTTTTTTTCTTCCCTCCTTCCAGACCCCCCCCAGCTGCTCAATTCTTCTGGACCCAACCTGCCAGTCCAGAGCCAGGCTCAAAGCTCAGGTCACATGCAGCCTCTTCTCGATCAACCAATGGCCCAAGCTGCCCCCACCATGCACAGCAACCTGCAAAATACCCTTCAGGCGCAAATGCAAACCAGCCTAGAGACCGTAATGCAATCTAACTCACCAACGGCTCTACAGTCCAGTTTACAGGCATCCATAGAAACCAGCCTGCAAACTCCAATGCAGACCAACATACAGACACAGATCCAGAATCAGCTGCAGGCATCTATAACTGCAACATCTAGCATGGATAAAATTGAGGACATACTAGAAAGCCTGCAAAAGCAGTAAGAAATGTTTGGACCATGTGGCGTTGAGAGGAGATGGGGTGAAAATGTAGCTGAGTTTTCCTTCCTAAAAACAAATGTGTAAAAAAAAAAACAGAAGGTGAAGTGTTGGGCTTTGTGCCAATACCACAAAACAAAAAAAAATCTAGTCTAGTTTTGCTT
>JBAMIG010000010.1:20929269-20941425 GCA_037177335.1 Kiunga ballochi
GTAGCCTGTGGGGGAGGTTGACAAGTACGCACACACACACACACACACACACACACACACACACACACACACACACAAACAAGGAGAGAAGGTGAGAGATGCAACACCCAACATGAGGCAGATATTAGCCACACACTGGTGAACTTCACACAAACATTTCTGATAAAACACACACACACACACAGAGATATGCACACACACTCCATTTACCACAAGGAAAATAATCCATACGCAGCATGACTGAGCAGGAGCAGACGAACACTTAATAGGTATCCACAGGAAAAAAAAAGACAAAACACACACACATTTATAAATACATCCACATACATACACAACAGTACACATTCACAGCAATCAATAACACACAAACAAACCTACAAGATATGCAGAAGCTATTACAGTAGCAGATGATAAATACCATCCATTTCCAACACAAACATTCCCCCTGTGAATTATGCCAGAGGGAAACAATGTGCACTGTCAAAGTGAGAAAGGAGCTCAACGCACTAAGAGAGAACGACACACAGGGAGTAAAATAATACTCCCATCTGTGCATGTGTGTGTGATTCCATGCATGCACTGGCTGGGCATAGAAGTATAGTGGGCATGTATGTATGATGAGTGTATAGGAGGCGCTGTGGGGTGTGTGCTAAAAATATCTCACACACACACACTCAGCAACCCGTGCTTACCCTGCAGTGAGAGATTACGAAGCCCTGCAGAAAGCTGGAAAGAAAGAAAGAAAAAGAAGGATGGGAAAGGAAAGAAATGTTACCTCTCAGACAAAGCTGTGTGGTTCACCTCCCCAGGGTAGCGGCCTCCTGGTAGATGTAAGTGCAGCGCAGAGGGATGAAGAGGAGGGAAGGCACCGCCTGCAGGCACAGAGTAAAACTGCGACCGCAGTGTAGAAAGACACAGGGACTCCTCCATCCTGGTGACGGACAACAGAAAACCCTGAAACACCTTTATACCACTGCAGAAATCTACGTTTGATCTGTGCAGCAATGTGCCATTAGATGGTTCTTTTCTTATGCTACAAAAAATTCAAAAAAGATTCCCTAAAATGATGTCAGGAAGCAGCTAATTTATTTATTTCCCCCCTTATTTTTGCCTCCTGCTTCCTAAACTTTATCCAATCACTCCTGTGAAACAACAGCATGGTAACTGGACAGATAAATGTTAACTATACACGTAAATGTTTTTTTGTCAGGAGTCTGATGTTACCTTTGTAAGGACAGAGGATGATGGAGGTAGGCTGGGTGATAGTAAGCAGCGGCTGCAGCGGCGTGGGCAGCCGCCGCTGCAGGGTCTAGACTCAATGGCAAAGAGGTCAGTCTGAGATCATCTGAGGTGGGGTAGGGTCGGAGAGCCCTGAGGTATTCCTCTGGAACGGCGCCTGAGGGAACCACAGGGTGCATCTGCCCAGGCAAACTGCAGAACAAGCACAATAAAAGCATTTAAGATTCAAATAAAAGCTGTATGAAGACATATATTTACATGTTATGTATGTGTCCCACTCACCTTATGCTATGTATGCGGGGGTCCTGCATGATGCTGCCGGGGGTGTGGCCAAAGGGGTGAGACAGCGGGTGAGGTGAAACGATGGGCGGCGTCCTCTTATCTTGCTGCGGCTGGCTGTTCTCAGCTCCCACCCGCTCCCTGCTGAGACCCTGAACGCTCGGCTCAACCTGACGAGGATTCGGGCAGACGCGCAAACACATTGAGGTTAGCGATTACCGCGCGTACTCACGAGGCTTGCGTGCACTTGTGCAAGATCCCAAAAAGGAGCACAAAGGGTGAGCAATGAGATGGAGGGGAAATCTTTGAGCTGCACCCGGAGGATCAGTGGAGTGGAAAAGTGGGTCTGATGTGTCACAGCGGGTCAAGATCACAAAGATGATCTTAATATCTAGCCAACTGCTCCCTCCTTCATCACTTCCACTCTGAGCTTGGTGAAGATGCCAGAATATTTTAAATCAGCATTTAAAAAATGTCGATGTATATTAGAAAATGTCTCTGTGGATATGGGTGTGGGATGTCATATTAAATAACCTTAAATATTTGAACAAAAGACCTACATCTGCGCTAACATGTCATATCTGGTTGCTACGGTAACAGCCAACAATAGAGGTAGGGCTGACCATAAACAAATGACCTCTCTCAGCAACACTTGGTCTGCTACCTACACATGATTAGCATTGAAATAGTCGTGCTTTGAATATGTTTGAATAGTTTTTGGATACGTCCGTCATGGAAAGCAGATTCAAACCAGTGATGAGCCATTCCTTCTCTGAGTAACTTCCAGCAAATCTCCACCGGTTCAAGATGAGAGGCAACACACGGCGCGTCTGGACAACAGCCATCACATTCCTCGACCTGTGATCCCGCGGACAGCCGATGGCCCTAATAAAAGCCGCTACAAACACACTTACACGGTGTGTTTCCTCTGCTGAAGTTGAACGCACGCGAAGCTACATGAGCCCCGTCTCTGGTGCTCTCCTGTTCATTCTTCCTCCCCTCCCCTCATTTCTTAACATCCTATTCTCTGTTTTTCTGCCTCCCTCCCTCCTTCTCTCTCTCTCTGAATGGGAGCCCCAGGCAGGCAGAGCCACAGAGTGCTCTTTGTGAAGGGGGAGAAAGGCAGCTCTGATCCAGGGGGAAGTGGCTACTGTGGAGGCTAACCTCGGCATTGTGTGAGGGGCCGGGTTCCTTGCCCCAGCTTAAATTCACTCACACACCCACAAGCAAACACACACATAGATCCCTCTTCGTATCCTACGTCTTTTGTGGTGAAGGGTCAAGTACACACACACACGTATATGAGCATGCATACATACACACACACACGACAGGAAGCTAAACAGCCTCTGCAGCCCTCATGTGTTGGAAGATGAGGCAGAAAAGTATGAAAACCAGATAGTAAGAGACGATGAAAAAAGCAGGAAGCACAAAAAAACGGGAATGGTGGAAGGACTGGTTTTGACATTTGGACTATTTCTTAAATGGAGCAGCACCTAAAGAGACACAGAGCATTCATCTGGGCTCAGAGAAAAAGCAGCCATACAGCAGAACAAAAGGTAGAAATGCACGGAGACGTAACAACAGATGTCTCTTATCAGACATGTCCAGCAAAGGTTTGACAAACAGCATCTCTTACCTGTCGCCCCTCTGCCCTCCACAAGCCGTTACTGGTCTTGGTGGGGGCAATGGTGACCACCGGAGGGGTGCTGGGGACACCGTGGCCCCGGTTCGGGCCCAAGAGGGGCCCTAATGAGCTTCGCTTAGGTGTGGTAACTGGTGAGCTGTGGCAGGTTGCTGGGGAGGAGACAGGAGACGACTCACCGCTGAGAGCAGAACCTGAAGGTAAATGAAAGAGGGAATGACCCGATCATCAGACCGACATCTAAAGAAACTTTTTTTATTAGTGTAAGACCTGCTGAGCAGCAGTTCAGCTCTTATTATGAAAATCAATCTGGTTTAATTTGATGGTGAAATAAAGGAAAGTGTAAAAAAAAAATAACAGGAAGTAAAAGATGTATTGAGTGTTTTAAAGGACAAAAAAGAGAGAGAGGATGTCATAAAAATAAATGTGTTTGAAAAAGCCCGTGGTGTGACATAGTAAAGGCGAGGTGTTAAATGTGATGAAACTGGCATTACTCTGTTACTGTAACACTACGCAGAAAAACACAAGCGCACTTAGAGGCAGAGGCATAACTGAGACAGAGCGAAGGTGGGAGAGGATGTGCTACAAAGAGAAGCCATGGTGCTGACGGAGAGTCGGGGAACAGACAGATAGCTTGTTATAATTGGCTGTAATTAGATTCTCATAATTAGGAGATGAATGGAAATGAATAAGAGAGGAAGAACGCAGAGAGAGAGAGGTTAGAGTAGGTCAGCTCTTATCCAGTCCCTTCATTAGGATACCAGAGACACACACTCATAACCAAAGGGCCTTTAAATATCACACATTAATGCTTAAAGCAGAAATCTGGTCTGTGAAATGATATATTTTCAGTCATTAATACCTCATTCACACCTTGAAAGGATCTCTTTGGGCTTGAAGTGTTACATAAGAGGATTGATGCCATTCTAATGTCATTGTGCTAAGCTAGTTAGCTTAGCACAGAAACCAAAGGTAAACCAAATCCATGATGTAGCATGTCTTTGAGTAGAAAATGTTGTCAAAAGTGGCTTTTTTTGGGGGGGGTATAACCAAAGAAGAAGACTCATGTGTGTGTGTTTGTGTGTTCGGAGTCTCAAAGGTCTGGTTTTGGGGTGGTCAGATCACTCACCTCTGGGATCTTCGGCCTGTTTGGCCAGTTTACGCAGAGCAGCAGCGAATCCAGAATTTGCAGACTGGGTAACTGCGTTCCCATTGGTTAGCGGGCTGAGGGGACTGACTGTAGCCGTGGTGCGGGTTGCCGTGGAGACCATTCCTAATGATGGTGATTTATTGGATTCATGGTTCATACCTGAGGAGAATGGTAAGAAAGATGCAAAGAGGGGGGTAAATATTTGATGTTGCTTCATAAAACTTAGCGTGCAACGTCAGCCGAGAACTTAAATAATTAGAGTCCTAGCAAGGATTTGTTTTTTGTTTCAGCTTGTTTCTGGGATCTTATTTATACCAAGTGAGTGAAACTCAACTGGCAAGTGTGCATTGTGTCTGAGCATGATGGTGAGTGCATGTGAGTGGGTCAGCTTCACAGATATAGCAGAGGGAGTAGAGCTGTGTCAAATAGAGTGCTGACCCTAATAGCAAATCACACACATGAGCGCATCCATGTCCATTTCCTCAAGGGAGCCAGCCGACACATCTTAAGACCCCAGGAGCGTCCACACAAAAGTCTTATTAAGTATTACGGCAGTCTTTCACTCCCTACACCGAGGCGAACACGTAACTGTAAAACCCATCCATCACCTGGACAGTGACATAGTGAGAGAGCAAACACAGTTAAAGTAACCTTTGTCTTCACCCTCTACCCTCACACTGACCCACTAATGTTAATTACAGCTGGAATTAGCCAGCCCCACAACCCCCCCACCCCCCCTGCTACAGCAATGACCTCATTACCAGCACAACACGCACAAACACCTTTAAAGCATCCACACATAAACCACAAAACAAGCAGACAAAGAGCTAAAGCAGCGAACACGCTCATGAAAAATGCATGCGTGCCACACTGAACCGGATTATTGAGTGTTGTGCTCATCCCACCGGCGATGTTGATGAGCAAAAGAGGGACAGTCAGGTGTCAGAAGAATCAGAAATCCCGTATTTACAGATGTCGGGTTAGATTTCACCGTCTACCTGCCACACGTGAGCAGAAACGACACACACAGGAAGCCGGAGAGTTGCAAATCAACTTGGAGCATGAAGGGAAGTGAGGCCGAAAAGTGGACGAGAGGTTCTGAGGTAAACATCTAAGATTCCTGCAACTCCTGACAGGATGGTTTCCTCTCAGGTTCACTCCTCTGTGGCGCTTCTCTGGAATCTCTCTTACATTTTCTTTATGTTCCTGTCTGTGGGGACACACACATCTTGGCACGCCAGAAAGCAAATTGAAACGGAAACTGTGATGCAGAGAGGGAAGAGATGAAGAGAGTAAAAGATCCTGACAAGCTCTGCTCATGTGTGTGTGTGTGTGTGTGTGTGTGAGACTGTGTGTGTCTGCTGAGCCCAGCAGTCAAGGGAGAGATGATAAGACAGTTTCTATCGACTCCTTCTCTTCCTCCCTCTCCTCTTCACTCTCCCTCCTTCCTTCCCGCCTCTCCTCTCCCTCTCTTTCCCGTTGATCTCAGCGCTCTGGAGCTTATTTGACAAAAGCCAACACACATAATCTCCTCTCCGTCCCCTGTTTTCTTTCTTCCTTCTCTTTGCAATCTTTTCTCACACACGATCCCTTTGATATTTAGCCACGTCGTTATCAAGCTCGGGCGAACACACACACACACACAGTGAGGTGTGCACATACACATAATGCAAACATGCAAACATGCAAACACTCACCCTCCCGCTCACTGCTCTCCTCCTGCTCGTCGTCTTTCTGCTCCTGTGTGAGACTCTTTCACTCTCCCCCTCTCAGCCTTGCAGCTGCTACGTGGTCACGTGACCTCTTTTCTATCCACTTCCCCACCCTCCTCCTCTTCCTCCTCCTCAACTCTATCTACCACCCTCCAGCCCCCACCCCCTTGCCCTCCCTCTCCATCCATCACCCTCTCCATCCTACCTCTTCCTACTCATCTCCACTTCGTCACTCTTTTTATCTTTCCATTTTCTCTCCACAGCCATCCCCTCTCTGTCTCTCAAACTGTCGTTTGTCTGCCTTTTCTTTTTTCATTCTTTTGGCTCGGGCTCCAGGGAGAGCTGGTGGTGGCTGGCTGGGGGTAAGAAGTGTGGGGGGGAGTGATGACGGGGAGGGAGAGTGTGTGATTTGAGTTGTGTATGTGTGTGTGTGGTAGTGTTAACCCTCCATCCATCACTCTGTCTCTCTGTTTTAGTCAGCTCTATCTGCTTTGGGATGTTGGGGGTTGGGGTGGGGGGCTATGGTGACCTTTCACCGCTCACCTCTGACCAATGACCTCAACAGCAGGGAGCGAGTGGAAGGTGAAATACATGACAGTCCTAAACAGGAATTAAGAAATTTAACTCCCTTTAGGAAGCTTCTTTTAAAAGTGATGAGTGAATAAGTAAACACGCCTGCGAGGCTTCGCTTGCAGTGCAGGCTGTGAGGTAGTAAAGCTCATTGCATCATAACACAGAGGCGTGGAGGGAGAGGAGGGGGAGGAAGAAAGACACATCTCTGCTGTTTAAGGCAATACTGGGGCAGAAAAAGGGATGTTTGCCTTAGCACTGGAAAACCCTGTTATTGTTGTTAGCAGGAGGCATTTTTTTATAGTGGATGTAACCCTGATATCTAAAAAATGAAGCCAATGAGGACGTTTCTTCCACATGCATTAAACTGCCAGCAACATGCATGTCCTTTACATGCTAAACTAAGTCCATACAGGTGACAGTATGTCACACTGGGATGCATACTCAGACAGGAGTGCCATATTGTAAGGAAGGCAGTCCCTTTATCTCAATTTATGACTTTTGGTTTTATTCTAGATGCAAAGTCTGCATATTAATGAGCTAATCTTATAGTGTGAGGAAAGAAATGCTCCCTTTAACTTCCAGTTTAATGTGTGTTTATCCAAAAGTCAAGTCAGAGGCGAGAGTACTTAGTGACGGATAAATCCAGGTTGTATAAATGATAACGGGTTGTCAATGAGTCGGTGTGACAGATGTAAGGTCAAACTTAAGAAATGAAGGGATTATGAGTCAATAATTCAGTTTCATTACATTTTAACAGACAGTTTAATGTTAGAGTTGGATTTTGGTTAGTCTCAACACAAATAAGAAGATTTTTTGGGGGGTAAGTGAGACTAGACTTTGCTTTTTGGTGTCACTTTACACTGAACTTGTACCCTGAGGCGGACCAGTAAGAGCCAATAATACCATGAGTCCCAGAAAAAACCTTTAAAGTGATCCCCTGTGACAGTCCAGACTTCTCAAATAAGTACATTATGAACACGATTTGCATGCATACATAATCAAAGTATGATTGAGGATGGTCCTCTTTCTTGATACGTTTTTTAAAGTGACTTTCCAGGCGGTTATTTATGTGTTTTTCCAGTATTTTGGGGTAACGAGTCACACATCGACCAAATCGCACTGCAAACAGCGGTACGTTCAACTTTAACCCAGCGCTGCAAACTAGTAAAACTTCCCTCAGCTTCGCCAAAATGGAAATTATGTTCGACGACTGCATCTCCATTCATCCATACACAAACACACCCACGTTCCAGCATGATGCAAGTGATGCAGGACGTGTCGAAGCTTGTATCTTTCACACCTCTCTTTGTGTGTTTCTCACTCCGTCCTCTATTACTTTCGTTCCCTCACACAGACAGAAAAACACACTTGACTCAGGGGGACTGAGAGGACAGCAGGGGAGGACCTGCTCTGCCCCGTCAGCTCATTAAGAAACGCACAATGTGTGTGTTCGTCTGTGTGCAAGCAGGGATAGGTCATTAGAGTGGAAGATGAGGTTGTAACACACTACCTACTCATTAACCCTCATCACACTGGCATGTCTGAGTGTGTGTGTTACTCTGTGGCAACTATGTCAACACTTAGACATTAAATTGACTATCCTCACTTTTTGTTTGCAAAGGGTTGCCTGAAAAGACCAATAATGAGCGTGCACATGCACATGTACGCACACAAATGTGCTCTATGCAAGCTTTAAATGCAGTTGATGCGGATCACGTCAACGGCTACTACTGCTGTTACAATATCTTGCAGGCTTTTACAAATTCTCCTTAAAAAGCCCACAAACACTCACGAGAAAGAGAGAGAGAGAGAGAGAGAGAGAGAGAAAGTAGCCAAATGTTTTACAGCCTCTTAAACTTGTCTGTAATAGCAGTCAGAGTGGCGTCAACACAGCAGTCTCCCGGGTTACTCCAGGGGCTTCTAAATGGCTTTAGTAGCTCTGCAGCTTGCACAGAAACACTTAACACATCCTTACGATCCATAAACAACGAACACGAACTTCCACTCTGAGATCCCACACAATCCCAAGAACGGCACACAAATCATCATAAAAAGAAAAAAAGGTCGAAAAACAGCAGTGACATCGACCAAGACAAACATATGCACACTGTCGGCACTAATGCATGCAAAGACAAGCACAAGCACAATTAGCTGACTCAGGACTCGGGCGTTTGTGCATCACAGAACGTATGCATGTGACCCCGGGGGACTAAACAGCCAGTATACATTTATAGTTCTGGGACAAATGGAGCAGAAAAACCACATACTGTAATAACCGACACGTCCAGCAGAAAATGAAGACCCAAAATAAACAGGAAGCAGATCCGAAAGCAAGCCGGAGCAGAGAGGGATGGCACACAGCAACAACAGAGGGGGTAGGGGAAGAGTCGTGTTTACTGTGCAATCATAACAGAGTCAAGATGTTAGTGAAAGGTCTATAAATTATCAGCGCCACAGCTTAGAGCTGAAATGTGGGCTGTCAGCAAACATGGCATGACTACAACTGAAAAGCTCTTCATCTCTTCTTCTCCACTTCACCTCATCCTGGCTGCAGGGCATCATTCCTCTCTCAGTGACCCTCCCTTTCTCTAATCAGTGTACTTGTCTACAAGCGTCGTGTCACTGTCTTTCAGTTGCAGAATGGGGATATAAATAGCGCCCGTTCTGGGACACCTCACACTTTTCTCTATCCGTCTGTGTCATCATTTCTTTGCTTTGTCATTTTCTCTTCACCGTCTCTTTTTCCGTCTCCAACCACTAACTCACCAGTTTCTCCCATCACATCATCTATGCTTGAGGTTCCCCCACCCCCCACCCCCTGCCTTTGTGTCATCGATCTCTTCTGCTATGTGTGGCTCAGTCTCGCCTCTCTGATAAGGAGATGATGCAAAAAGATAAAACAATCTGAGGCAAGTCAATCCTGCTGTGTCTCACTTTGTGATGCTGCCAGCAGGTTTTTATATTGTGTGTGTGTGTGTGTGTGAGTATTCAGAGGTTCGTGTCAGACAGTTAACAGCCTTGGCTCGCCAGGTGCCGACACCGCTGTGGCTAGACCTCGACCATCTGAGCAAACATGAGGTGTGTGCTGACACACAGGCCAGCAGATGCACAAAAATTTTCCAGTCAGGCAGGTGCTGTGTTTGTATAAAACACAATGTCTAATTGAGGCGTGTGCTACAAGACGACCTGCAACCAACTATCACCTTAGTAAACAACACGTGTGATGTTGAAAGAATAGCATTTGGGATGCTGCCGGATTTAGCCAATCAGAGCAGAGTTGAAACAGCAAGTCAGCTCTGAGAAAGTTTGTTTTGAAGGGTATTATTTTCACACATATAACCCCTGTGCAGATAAGAACAACGCAGTGCAGCATGCAGAAGTCACAGTCAGGACCTGTCCTCTGCAGCAGCTTGAATACCTGCTTTTACTGTTTGTTGTATGAGATACAGAACAATACCAGATGGCCTTTAAATCAGATTATGTCGTCAAACGCTGGATTAAGACGGATCTATGCTGAAGATTAATCACTGAAACATAATGAAAAATGATTTAAAAAAAAGTGATCTGATCCTTTGCCCCCACTTTGCCCTATAAGCTTCATAAAATTCAGTAGTTTTTTATTGGATGTTTGCAAACAAACAGCTTCTGTAGAGGAATCACTATCATATGTTTTACCAATCTTCAGTTTGGATGATACATCCAAAGATAAATCCAGGTGAAACAGCCTCTAATTTTAAATTATTTAAGGAAAAAGTAGCAAATTATTTTGATAGAAAAGAAAATGGATCAAAATACTCTTTTTATTTAATTACAAGTAAAAAAAAAACAAATAAATAAACATACTAGCAGTGGTTACTGCTTGTCCAAATTCACAACCTATTAGGAAACTTTTTCTGGGTTAAGGAAAGAGAAACACTGCTGGGATGAACTGAAGTCATGCGCAGTGAAGCCTGAGTTTGCAGCTTCTACATGAGAAGGAGGTAATTAAAGAGATTGGAGGTTTACTCAGTAACCCCTGCTGAGCAGCTGGTCTACGGCAGGTCAGGAGCAGCACATGGTGCATGGAGCGTATGTGTGTGTGTGTGTGTGTGTGTGTGTGTGTGTGTGTGTGTGTGTGTGTGTGTGTGTGTGTGCTGAACTCCACCTGCGGGCTGTGTACACACACAAAAGCGACGGGATCCGCTTGACTGCTGCTAATGCGCCCGGCGGCATCTATGTGAGCAGAACAATACAGCCGCTGTTAAAGGTCCCGGATTAAAGAGCGACTCCTCTGTCTCCCATGGGTGCCGTGAGACAAACCATCACGGAGAAGACACTGGGTGACACACACTGTTGTGTTTTTGGGCCTGCGCTCCGGTGCATGAAGTTTACCAAGAGCAAACAGGAGATGTGTTTGATCACTGACAAGTTTGACAAGACGACGCGCAATTATATGCGCGTCATCTTTTTCCCCCTGTAACTGCGTCAAGTAACAAATAATTAACAGGAAGTTCATCAGCATGACTTCATAATAAGGTGTACAGAACTCTTCCGGGAATGTTTTGTATTCTTCTTGAACGCGTTTTCATTTATTTTGCTCATCTTTTTTACATCTAACCTGCTGAAAATCTCCATTTCTGGCCCTAAAACAAAGGCTTTATTTAAAAGCAGGAAGCCAGATCCTGTTTATTCCCACTGTCTTCACATTGTCCGTCAAGCTGAAACAGTTTATTTACATGCTAATTAAATCACACTTCTCACCTCAAGTCCTATTTAGTGGAAA
Source organism: Kiunga ballochi (assembly GCA_037177335.1). Lineage (NCBI taxonomy): Eukaryota > Metazoa > Chordata > Actinopteri > Atheriniformes > Pseudomugilidae > Kiunga > Kiunga ballochi. The sequence goes on from JBAMIG010000010.1 coordinate 20,940,630, forward strand.
AAATAGCTGATGAAAACAATCCGACTCAGGTTGACAAACGAGATTAAAGGGGAAAGTAGCGAGAAACTGGACACACGTCAAAGCGACACTTGCACACATGCAACGCTGTTAAATAAAAGACGCAACGCAAACTTGCGCACTAATGGCCACAACTAAAAGTCTTCCGTTTGCTTCAGTAATTTCACCTTTCAGTACCATTACTGAACAAGCCACATCCGGGCTTGGATGAAGTCCCCTCACCAATAACACAGCAAATAAAGGAATTTCTGCTGAGACAAAGAATAAAACACACACACACACTCACGCACACAACTTACCGCCTCACCAAACGCACAATCCGCGGCTACTACGCATCCTGACTTCAACACGCGGCGACTCTTTGCTCTTTATGGCACACGCGCCGTGGCGATGTGGAGAGGAGAAGGACAAGTCATTAACTGTCCTCTGAGAGAGAGACAGGGGGTAGGGGAGGCGGGGTATGAGAGGGGAGGGGAATGAGAGGGAGGAGGAGGAGGAGGAGGGCGAGCACCTGCTCCACTGATGCTCCCTAGAGAGATGGAGAGATGGAGGGATGTAGAGATGGAGGGATGTGGCCTCACGTTGCAGATACCTCACAGCCTGGACATGTTTACTGTCCACAGGAGACAATCAGATCTGTTCAAGTCTCCACCTGCTGTTACACCGCAACAGAGAAGTACTAACAGTCTTATTTATCTCATTAGTAATGCTGGTACACAGCCACCAAAGCTGCTGATAACTAACTTCAATCATGATTAACATCAGGGATATTAATGTG
>JBAMIG010000010.1:20941525-20953200 GCA_037177335.1 Kiunga ballochi
TAAAGTCATGAGAACAAGTTTGGCTCTTATCAGAGGCTTTGTGTCAGGAAAGTCAGCAGATTGGCTCAATTCTTGTAGTTTGTACGCAAACGTCTCATATCAACAGAAGCTTGGGTTAAACAGGCACATTGTAGAGCGAAGCAAAGGTTAAAGGAGGCTAATCAAGTGCAGACTGGGTTTGATTAAAGTTGCATTCTGTGTGTTTGGCTGAGATAAAACAAGGTACACAGAAAAACCTAAAGATAGAAAGCACAACTCTAGAGCATCACATCCAGGGAAAGGTGAATTTATTAAAGAAACTGTGAAATAAAAGTATTTATGCTGCCTGAAAACTTTATTTCAGATTTAAATGATAATTTAGGATGAAAGTTTGGAGGTTTTTTTAGCTGGACTGATAATATGCGAAATAATTCAATCAATAAAGTGGTAAAAAATTACTATGAATAAGATTTTAATTAATTACCATAAAGGCTACAAGTTACCTTCTCAAGAATCATAATAAGACCTATTTTGTGGATTTTAAGTGCCAACATCTCAGCATAGAGGTTCCACAAAGGTCTCCAGCTTCACTACAAAGCATATTTAAATCCATCATCACAAAATGAGAAGAGCCGCTAACAAACCTGCAAAGCCAGAAAGCAAATTAATCAGAGCTGCAACAAAGAGAAACTGAAGGAACTGGAAAGCTCCCCAGCAAAGACTGCATCTGACCAATATAAGCTGCAAAGAGCTGGGATTTACTGAAGATTACTGAGAACAAAGACACTGTTTACAGAAATGTCCCCAGAAGAGGAAGCTTCTCTGGTCAGATGATGGAAATTATAGACTATGATGCGACACCAGTGCACATCCAACACCACTGTTCATTCACATCCCCTCCACAGTGATGCACGGTGGTGGCATCATCATGCCATGGGACATATTTTTCATCAGCAGGGATGGGAAAATGCTCAGAGAAATGTGGATAGATGTGTTTGTAGAAGCGTTTCAACCAGAAATATTATAAATATGTTTAAACAGCACATTTAAAGCACGGACTCTGATCCAGCTGTGACCCGAATATTGCTGACATCAGCAGAATTCATTCAACTTGAAGGAAAACATGCAGGAAAAAGGAAAAAAGACCAGACACCCTATGACATTTACAGCTTCATTTACAGCTTATATTGTTTCTATTTCTATCAAATGTGAATTAAAAAGGCTACTAAATTGTCCTCCAGCTTTTTTCTGCTTGCAGGGCTGCTATTCATGTAGCATCAGAGCTTTTTGCTCAAACTTTCTGCTTGCTGGGTTAACTGGGTAGCCTATTGGTTAAATGCTGCGTAACTGCGACATTCATGGTCTTTCATGTGTATCTTATCTCTAGCTTTATACAAACCGTCAAATTAAGTAAAAAGAACATGCAATGGCTGGTTTCTGCAGCTGGGGACGAGGTTGATATGAGCACAGCTGCAGGCGACAAACCTAAACAATGACCTGAATGACAACTACATGCTCCGCAGAGCTGAGGGCAACACGAGGACTTGATGATAATTCTCCGTCGGTCTGACACAAGTAGCTCCTTGAGCTCATTCATGTCCCATTTTTAATGAGCATTCATTTGTTGGTAACTTTAAAGCAAAACAAGAGTTTGAACTTGGAAATGTGTTTAGTTTTGTGGCATACAGTTTAGCAGCGATTCCCTCTGACAGAATTAGACCCAATCTTACATTTAAAATGCAAAGTTTTTTTGTGTTATAGTAAGAAAAAAATTGTTCTATTACACAAGAATCTCCCCTGACAATCACTGTGTTGTAGAAAAGTACTATAAGAAGCAAGTCATAAGTATATGTTCTGTACCACTCATCTGTCATCATGTGCTATAAGCTCCCCCAGCCTGCTTCATTTAGTCTAATATTCCAACATCTCCCCAGGGCTTCTCTGTCTGTGTCTTTCTTGATCGTTCATCCCTTCATCTCCCATCCCTCTTTCCTTGTCTCCCAAGCAGCTGCTCCACTTTGCAGCTATTTAACAGCTGCTTTGCATCAATTTGCGCTTCACAGTGCAGATCTCTACCTTGTCCATCCTTCATTTTTTCCTTCTCCTTCCTTCCGTTCGCTTTTCCAAGACACCAAATTCATGGTTGCACCAAACAGCCTTATTGCTTTACCTCAATGAATAACTATTTCCTTCAAGTGTTTCCCCCAGATCCATTCGGCAATGAAAGGCGCGCACACGGATGAAAGAAGCGCACACAGCAGCCTGCAAAAAATGCGGACACGCGCTTGTGCACATGCACACATATGCACACAGATTAGCAGCCAACTACTTTCCTGCTTTTCTCTCTATGAAAACAACAAGTACTGAAGGAAGCGATGGTGAAGAAAGGCAAAAAAAAAAAAGTGAGGCTCCCCCTATAATCCCCAAATCCCTTTCACTTGTTCTCAGACCCACAGAAGAGAAAAGAGGGGGTGTGAGCATGTTTGGTGTGTGTGTGTATATGCAGAATGTGTGTGTCTGCAGAGACTAGCCTGACATGATTTATGGTTTGCCTGTGTACTGCAGGCAGACACTCTTAGTTTTCTCTGAGGTGGGTGTCTCACCTACATCCTTTGTGACCTATACAGGTTGCATGTGTGTGTGTGTGAGAGAGAGAGAGCCAAAGAGGGGGAAAAAAAGGAAGATAAAGTGGAAAATGTGCATGGTGCTTGTGTGTGAACAGCAGGTGCATGAAAGAGAAACTAAATCTTCTGATCAGAAATGTGTTGCTTGCTTGTTTCTGTGTTTATGTGTAGAGTCAGGGTCAAGGCTCACAGCGGTGTGTGTATACTACAGGGTGGGTCACACTTGGCGAGGTGACTGTAGGATCCCCCCATTAAGCAGCGTGTTAAAAAAGCAAAGCGCAAAGGCCATTTATGAACTCCAGCCGTAATAGCTTCAGGAATCTTACTGCCTCTGGAGACCTGGTCATTAGCCTATTCCTCTCTCATAAAGCCCTCTATCCATCACACGTGCAAGCATACACACATTTGCATGCAGACGCAGCCACACAAACACACAAGCACATGAGCCTTCCACTTATCTGTGATGGGAAAGGGATAGTGCTGAGGATACTTATAGCGCAAACAATCCACCAAGACATCCACAGATGTCTTTGAAAACAGATGCACTCATTTGTGCATAAACATACACACAAACACACGTTCACACACACACACAGCTGCTCATTTACAAAAGCACTGAAGCATAATATCAGCCATGAACCCCAAACCCTGATTATTTAAATGTATTCCTACTTCCTCATCCCGCAAAAGTGACACGCTTTGTAGCCTGTTAGCTCTGGTCAGGTAGGAGATCATAAACAAAAACCGTGTCACATACAGTGCTGCTACATGGCTGGACAAGCAGCATGACGACAACTAAATCCACCATCTGAGCATTCAGTTTGCCACACACACACACACACATTTAAACATAGACTTGCCTGTGCACACACTCTGCAGAGAGATTTAATAGCATTTCAGGCGTTGAAGATGAACAGCAAAGGCAACCAGGAGGTGCGTACGCCCTACGTCTTCAGGCAGCACATGCGCACACACACACACACAGAGTAAACAATGGCATGTTCTCTGTCAACTTGCACAACAATATACACACACAAACACACACACACACTGGGAGGATTTACTGGTGTGGTACTCATTTCTGGTTCAAATTAATTTCAACTCTGCAGACATACAGTAAGCACACAAAAGATCACAGACTAAAACAGAGAACCTGGTTTAGAAGTGACGGTCACACACACATATATACAGTAAATACGTGCACATATAGAGTACAACGTGTACCAGCACACACCAAGCAGGATCAGTTCTGAGAGGACAGATACCTGGGGATGGAGACATACTGGCAAAGGTAATGCTGGAGTCAGTCACTCCTTCCTCAGGCAAAAACACACATTAACTCACACTTGTACACATATGCACACACACACACACACACACACAGTGCTGTAAAGATAAGCACTAATCCTGTTTATTACCTCCTCCCTCCCTTAACTCTCCCTCTCTTTTTCATTTTATCTCCCCCTCTTTTTGTCCCTCTCTCCTCTTATTCTCCCTGTCTCTCCTCCTCAAGCTTGTTTTAGCATCTCACACACACACACACACACATTTGTGCACGCTCACATTGTCAGTTTACCCCTGTGATGTTTGTTGGCCTGGGGCTGAGTCGAGGAAACAGGGAGGGGAGTGTTGATGTGGTGTGCTGCTCTTTTCCAGCTTCAGCTCTGTTCACATCCTGCAGAGAGAATTACCTTCCCTTTGTCTGTGTGAAGGGGCTGCTGCCTTTACCATCTGTGCAGCAGATACAGTGGCAGGCGTGTGCACGCTGGTGTGGGCACGCGTGCATCTCAGCGCAACTAGGTTTTGTGTAATCTCTGAAAATGAAGACATCTCGCAAGATATGATGTATAAAGGAGGGACAGATTGCTGTCTGATTAATATCGTCACAATGGAGATGTTAACGTTGACAAAATGTCTCAGCTCAACTTCATTTAGTTGTTCTGGAGCTTTCCATCAGCTGCCATTATGCTCTTTAAACTGCTACGTCCTTTGATTTTCAATCTCTTCTTCTACTTTACCCTCTTTTTCTCATTCGGTCTTTCTCCAGATGGGTGATGGAGAGCAGCAGCTTGCCATGGTCACGCCAATTATTTACGTAATTATGATCTCCCACTTAAGCACATGATCCCTTACCTGGGCACTGGCAATCAAAGCCGCCATCATTATGCAGATTATTCAAATGCAGCCAGAGGTGGAACGAGACTTTATAGGAGGAAACATGCCCTCTAACTGTGTTTCTGTTCTGTTTATGTCTTTGTCATTGCTTTCAGTCTGCATATATCCAACACGTATAATCATTTTCTTAGTATGTTCTTTGTTTGTGTGCTATTTGCAGCCAGAATATTCAGCATATTTACATGTTTTTTTTAAAAAAATCTCCATTTTAATGAGTGTTATTGAAGAAAACAAGGTTTACATTATAAGGTGGGAAGGATCAGTGGTAGCTGATCATCAAGGACTTCTTTTACTGTGTTGTGTTCTGCGCTTTAAAAGCTACGATTCAGACATAATGTCCAGGTGATTCATTCATTCACTTCACTCCCATTTTGCTCACTGGAGAGCTGTCTCAACGTAACAGGACACAAAATGTTGCAGGATGGGGAAAAAAAGCTCATAATTCTACCTTTAGGATGGATTTCACAAAGGGAAGAAGAAGAAAACAAAGATGAATAATCGACAAGGCTGGAGCTGATCCTGCGTAGGGCTTCTGAGTGGCCCTGTGGTGGGTGGAGATGGAGTGGTGGTTGCACGTGAGACAAGCAGGAAGGACAATGAGAAAATAGGGCCGCTTTTCAATGAGAGGGGCTGAAATGGAATAGCTGAATACTCTTAGTAATCACTTGAATAAGACAGAATAAAAACAGGATGAGGGTGCATTTAGACCTGGCTCAGGGTCCTTGTTGAAAATCTGGGAACGCTGCAAAAGCAGCAACAAAAGAACAGGAAGAAGAAAAGACTGATGAAATATGTCACTGACCACTGGAAGCTGATCCATGCAGCCTGATGACAAAATGTAAAATGTTTTGGATTTGGTTTGATTGCATCGTTACAGACAACATCTTCTGGTGATTCTTGCTTGCTTTAAAAACAAATAACTGCTGCTGACAGATTAAAATGCAAAGGAGAGACGTGCAAATAAGTTAAAGGACAGTGTGCAGAAGCAGCCGTGCATCAAGGTACATGGCAAGGCCAGGTGGCAGACAGAGCCATGCCCATGGAAAATCAACAGGCTCTTCAGTGAAGCAACATCATTGATTATGCGTGTGTGTGTGTGTGTGTGTGTGTGTGTGTGTGTTAGTGTCCTGGTGGGACTGAACCCCCCTCTCTGGTTGCACACAACACAAAAGAAGGTGTGTAAACCTGCATCTGCATTACGAAATATACCTGTCATCTCTTAAGCTAACCGCTGTTGCTGTTAAGCAGCTCTCTGTGAAGCCTCATCCCCTCACATACACATTTGCTCACTGCACACACGTGCACAAACTGACACATTCAATCAATTATAGTTTGACATGGTTCATGAACATGCAGATGGTGCCGGACGGGTAGGAGCAGAGCAGTGACTATCCATGGATCTTGTTATGTTTTACATGTAAGTGTAAAGAAGTTGGCTTGTGTGTGAGTGTGTGTGTGTTTACATGTTGGAGAGTTCATCATCCCTTGAAGGATATTAATGCTGGCAAATTTTAGCTGCTGTTTTTTTTTCTCATTTGGCTAATCCTCCTGCCATCTGCTTGTCATCGTATACCGAGCTGCTTATTACAATTTTTTTTTTTTTACTCCGTGCATGTGAACTCTGCAAGCATGTGCATGTCACATATTTATATGTATGTGCATGTGTGTGGTAGGAAGAGAGAGAGTGCTAGCATGAGTTGCTGTTATCACCTCAGGTCAAAATCTGCTGGCATTTATCCCATCTCCCCAGCTCAGTGAGCAGACAGGCTGCATGTATGCATGTGCATGCATGAGTGCGTGTGTGTGGTTGTGTTTTTTTTGTGTGTGAATGTGAGATCTAACACTTTTTGCTTGTTCTAAATGAATGTAAACAGCACAGATAGTGCTTGATTGCCTGTGTGAGCGTGCGTGCTGCTTGGTTCACACATGCTTTGAGTGAATACTCTGTTAATTAAGAGCTCATTAGTGACACCAGCTCTTTTACCAATTAGGGTGTCTTGCTTTCTTGCTCACTTGTTTGTTTTCTGGTTGAGACATTACCAAACATGCTGTTTTATTCATTTCCTTTGGTTTACACTCATTCTTTGGGTTGTTTTCTTCATCTCCGGGGGGTTGGAAAATATAAAAAATACATAATGGATCTTTTTTTTTTTTTGCTTCACTTTAATTCTTTGTACTTTTTTTCTTGGCAAGAGAGTCATCCAGCTTCAACATGATGAGTGTGTGTTTATGTGCCTGTGGGTTTTATCTCCTCTGTGTTATCAAGCTGTTGTCATGGTCTTTTATTCATCTCATTAATAACAGTGCCCTTGAGGTGGAGCATCACGACCCTGTTTTCATCGGCACATGCTAGTGAGCACAAACATGCATATGGGTGCGCACAAAGATGCACACACGCACAATAACAACACAAGGGATCCTGACAGCAGCTTCCTTTGAGGCAGCACCCATCTCAGCCTCCACACAAAGAAACCCACACATACACAGAAGAATTATGGCCAAACACACAGACTTGACTGTGTGCCAGCAGCCTCTCCGCCCACTGAAACACACATACTTCACACACGCAACAAATCATGGCCTATTTCAAATAAAAACTCCAACGAGTCTGGTTTCTGGCTCCTCCACAACTCATATGAGGTTACCTGGCATCTTTATTGGGGTAAAAAGCCAAAACAGAAAGATAAGGAGAAAAACATTGATAACTGGGAGAGATGGAGGGAAGGGATAGGGCTCCAGCAACACATCAATTTATCCTCAGACACTCATTTGTTGTTTAAAGAGAGTGTAAACTTGAGCAATAAGTCATGTTTTTTCATGCTTATGTTGGTAAAGTCAGTGGGTTTCACTTGAAAGACTCACATGAACTTACGTGCAGCGGAAACAAAGTTTACTTCCTGCGTCTCGTCTTTTTGACAACAACATGGAAAACAACATAATAACAGTTTTTGCTCCTATTTTTTTCATATAAGTAATATAAGAAGTATTAGCCTGATATGAGCATGTTAGTTTACTTTTTTTAGCAGATGAGGAGGAGAAGTGATACAGAGTACCGGAGACGGGAGGCAGAAGATGCACATGTGCGTCACGGTGATGTGAAAAGGTAATGAGCATGTGCAGAAAGACTCAACAAACTTGGAGCTGAATAAAGAGGAATGATAGAGGAATTAATCCAATTTAAAATTAGAATAAACGAAACACTAATTTTTTATCAGGAGTTATGTGTTTATATGGTCATTTATCAACTTTTTAAGCTGATTGAACTTTTATTTAGAATTAAAACTCATGTAAGCGTGGCCTATTATACATTTATGTTTACATTAGAGCAGAAAAGATGAGAAGCAGGAAGTGCAGTTTGTTTATTTCCGGTATACATAAGTGTAACACATCCACCGTCTGTCCAATCAGAACCATTTCCCAAACTCCAGATCTAAAGCAGAATTAGAGTAGCTGAATAAACTTGTTTCCATGCAAACCTAATTTTTTGTGTAATAAACGAAAAATACTTTGATTATTTAATGTGGAATAATTCTTATTAATTAGACCATATGTGTGACTGGTTGTTTGTCTCTCTGTGTTGCCCTGTGATGGACTGTCCAGGTTTACTCCATCTCTCACCTCATGATTGCCGGGATCCAGCTTCTTTGGAATAAACAGAGCAGATAACGGATGGACTATAGCCAACATGCATTAAATACCTTTCTGCGTGTCCTTTCCGTTATCAGTGAAATAAAAGGTAACCTGTAAATGGAGGGAATAAAACATTTGGCCAGTGAAACTGGGGAATAGCACCAGAATGAAGACATATTTTACTTCTCATCCACTTTGAACGGAGTGACATCTAAAACTCTGGATCTGTTGCTTTCTGGCTTTTCTCATTGTGGAAAATCAAGAACAGCGTTCTTTTTGAAGCTTCATCTTAACACTAACCAGCTAACTTATTGTCTTTATTACCACAATGGTCTGCATCAAGCCTGCCCATCTCTGAGTGTTTAAACTGTGTGAACCCTGCATTAGCCTACTCGCTAGTGCTAGCATGGTATCAGGTATATGAGAACAACTCCACAAATATATAATTTATGCTAAAGGCCGCTTCAAATCGGATATGAGCATGTTACTGATAACCACATCTTGGATATGTATCTTATCTAGGTTCAAATATCAGGGTCATATGAACTGGATTTGTAAATTGGAGTCACCAGAAAACTACATTTTTCTTCTGGAAATGTGGCTGTAGCATTAAAGATGCTGCAGTCAAGGAGCTACACAGGAAGACTGTCTAGATTGACGTCACTAAAAGTTATGTTCATAGTGCAAGAGACCCCAAGCAGCCTGTGTGCTGCATGTTTGTGTGTGCTCATGCAACATATGCCATAAATCACAAGTTATGCTGTCCTTGTACTTCTAACATGTATCATAGAGATCAATACTGAGGTCAAGTGGAACAAAGCTGCCCTGCCCCCAAAAATACCACAGCAGCCAATAAAAATGACAGGCAAACACACACATCAGCCATGGATTTCTCACACTATCACCTAACATCAATAATGTGTGTGTGTGTGTACCCTCCAATAAATGCATACATCAGTGAAAATGCTAAATTCTTACAGAGCGTGCACATAAGGACTGCGCCTTACCTGCTGAGTAACTTAAATTCAATTCTTAAAAAATTAAATATAGTTTGTATTAATTCCACCTAATAGCATTACAAGGCAGTGATTATATAAAGTAGTAATGTGCAATTTTTTGGTCTTTTTCTCTACATTCAGAAGAAAATACGAGATAAACAGTTTTGTAAAGTTATAAAACTTAGGTGGATTTTAGTAAACTTTATACTTTATTTTAGGAGCATTTGTATGAACGCGAACACATTTAGGCTACATGTTATCTGAAAAGCAAGTGGAGCAGAGGAGGAATTGTATATCATTTACCACCTAAAGATAGTGATCATATTTACAGATTACCATCAGATAAAAGGGAAGTGTGTCTTTTAAATTCCTGTGTTGTAAGCAGACAGCATACAGGCATCGCATGACAGGCTGCTTTTTTACAACAAAATGTGATGTGTCTCACGTGCACTCTCAGACAGACGGACATGGACATTAAACAACTGAACATATCTGTCACAAACTGTTCAGCTGTGGCAGAAAGAGCGGAGTCGAAAAAGAACTAAAATACACAATTTATTAGAAATCGCAGGACTTTAGATTTGATGTCCGCCTCTTTGTTTAAACTCTATGAAAGATTTTGTGCATTTGGTGTGTAGTTAGGAGGTTTGGCTAGGGGTACGGGGTCAAAAACAAAACTACAGTGGACTGGAAACAAACTTAAAGACATACTTATAACAAAATCCCGCTCAAAAAATGTTAGCTTATAGTTAACCGGTAAAAAAAAGAAAGGTAAAGTTAACAAAAAGCATCCTCACACTTAATAACAACAATTAACTAAATGCAAAACCACAATAATAAAACAAATCGTCAACCAAAAACAATTCCTAAGGATACACATAAAACCTGCAAACAACTAAAAATGGAAACACACAAACGGTGAGAGATCTTATCTTATTTAAACACAAAAGCACAAAAATGCACCAAACTAAATTTAACACACAAAAAAAATAATCCCAGAGGAAAACTGCGAGCCGAGAAGACATGGCCGCCCTGATTGCAGGTTCCTTCCTCCACATGATTCTGCGATTGGTCTGAACGGAGGAAGTGTTGAGAAGCAGGTGAGACAAAATGAGATGGATGATGAGGATGTTTGGCATCTATACAGATGTTCTTGTATTAACCAACAGACCAGAGACACTATAATGCAGAGGTTTTAGTGTATATGTTTAATGTAATGTGTGTGTTTCATTCTTAAGGTTTTTAACTCACTGATGCACTGAGAACTAAGGTGAACTGCACCTGCAAAAACTGGGTCAGGTGGTGGATGACACAAACATTAATCAGAAACAGATGAGCAGCCTGTTGTTGGGATTTTATTTCTGTAAATTAATCTTATTAGTGAGTCGTATGTATAGTTAGTTCTGCTGTTTAAGAGGATCAAATTTGGAAACATTTTCATTTTAATTAATCAGCCAATCAATAAAAAGTGTAATCTTGTGCATCGAATGGCTCTGTAACTTTGAATTTTCCTCACCTGGGAGAACATTTTGTATGCAGAAAATGTAAAAGGCCCTTTTGTGATCATGTGATCAGAAGAAAACAGGGAACTGCTGTAATGTGTATCAGCAGGGGGCCCACAGAGCGCGAAATAGCAAAATGCCACTCTCTTCCTTGTGATACCATCATGTTAAGGTCACGGTGTGCTGTGGGTAACAATGCCTGACTCACAAACACACACACACACACGTGCACACATCTTCCAGACTGCCACACAGACATTATATATCATTAGCTTGATTTTTTATTGTTCCCTTTAATCTCAATTCCTCACTCATCATCAGCCTGCTCCACTTCTTCCACCTTAACTAATCACAGAGTGATCATCACACACTGCACGCACTCACTCTCTCTCTCTCTCTCTCTCTCTCTCTCTCTCTCCCACACACACACACACACACACACACACACACACCCCCCCCCCCCCCCCCTCCCCATCGTCACATGCTCCCGGAGGAGGGAGTGTGTGTGTGCCACAATCTCCACAGCAACGGCAGTTACGACCAGGAGGGGGGCTGGGGCATCTTCAAATGTGTGAGTGATGAACACACACACCTTCACACTGAACACACACACCTCCACAAACACGCAGCATAAACAGGTGCACACAGCTACACACAAAGGTGCCAAGTACGACAAAAAGCCATTTACACACATGCACAAGCTCCACACACAACGGACCTGGAGACAGAAATAAGAGGATGAAAGCCACAGTGGGGGGAGGGAGAAC
>JBAMIG010000010.1:20972504-20984309 GCA_037177335.1 Kiunga ballochi
AGCTTTTTATAAGGTATAGTGCAGTGTTGCTATACTCTCAGCTTCCACCAGGAGGCGCTGGTCCAGGACTCGTTTTTAACCAGCACAGTGTGCATTGTAGGGAACCGGGATGCTCCGAAGCTGCTGGAAATGCCACAGAAGATTAAGGAACTATCTTTACGCGGAAAAGCAGCTTTAAATTTAAAAGTGACTCTGAGCTAAACAGCCTCGCACAAACTTAAGATGGCTTTGAATAAGGAATAAGTTGTTCTGGACACGGAGTCTGGGTGGCTTTGAAGCTTTCAACTTTAGACAGCTAGCTGTCGCTTGCCGCTGTTAGCCTAGCTGGTTTGGTAAATATTCCGACTTGAGTTTCCTGAACTGCGTCCACCTTGACAGCATATAAACTAAGCTGTCAGTTGTCATTATTTTTATTCGGTTAAATTGCGCCCTTTGATCCAAGGAGATGGGCGAATTTCTGTTACTTTACTCAGCGAGCTAACCTGCTACAGTACATTTTGTTACATGCTAGCTGACGTCGGCTAACGCCGAGCTAAACAGCAACTTCCACAGAGTTTTCTGGAAGCTAACACAACAGTATTTTCGCTCATAGAAGAACTCTGCTGCTTAACGGACTCAACTCTTAGCTATGTTTGAAATGGAAACACACGTTTCGTGCCTTTTCCCGGAAATATTGGCCATTATTTTCAGTTACTTGGACGTAAAAGACAAAGGAAGGGTAGCACAAGTGTGCGCGGCCTGGAGGGACGCGTCCTACCACAAGTCGGTGTGGAGGGGGGTGGAAGCCAAGCTCCATCTGCGGCGAGCTAACCCGTCTCTGTTCCCCAGTCTGCAAACCAGGGGAATAAAAAAGATCCAGATCCTCAGCCTGAGGCGAAGTCTAAGTTATGTGATTCAGGGGATGCCGCACATCGAAAGTCTTAACCTGTGTGGATGCTTCAACCTCACAGACAGCGGGCTTGGACATGCCTTTGTGCAGGACATACCATCTCTGCGAGTGCTGAACCTCAGCTTGTGCAAGCAGATCACTGATTCCAGCCTCGGAAGAATCGCCCAGTACCTCAAAAACCTGGAGGTGCTTGAACTCGGGGGATGCAGTAACATTACAAACACCGGCCTGTTGCTCATTGCTTGGGGCTTGCACAGACTGAAGAGCCTTAACCTGCGTAGCTGCCGTCACGTGTCCGACGTGGGCATCGGACACCTGTCAGGAATGACCCGCAGTACTGCAGAGGGAAGCCTTTCCCTGGAGAAGTTAACCCTGCAGGACTGTCAGAAGTTGACCGATCTTTCTCTCAAACATGTCTCAAAGGGTCTAAACAAGCTCAAAGTGCTAAATCTTAGCTTCTGTGGGGGGATATCTGATGCAGGAATGATCCACCTGTCACACATGACCCACCTGTGCAACCTGAACTTGCGTTCCTGTGATAACATCAGTGACACTGGGATCATGCATCTAGCCATGGGCTCCCTCCGGCTCACGGGGCTGGACGTCTCTTTCTGTGACAAGATTGGAGACCAGAGCTTGGCATACATCGCCCAGGGGTTGTATCAGCTCAAGTCCCTGTCTCTGTGCTCCTGTCACATCAGCGATGATGGCATCAACAGGATGGTCCGCCAGATGCATGAACTTAAAACTCTAAACATTGGACAGTGTGTGAGAATCACAGACAAAGGTTTGGAGTTGATAGCGGATCACTTGACGCAGCTGACGGGGATTGACCTGTATGGTTGTACAAAAATCACCAAGAGGGGTCTGGAGAGGATCACACAGCTCCCGTGCCTTAAAGTGTTAAACTTGGGACTGTGGCAGATGACTGAGAGTGAAAGAGTGAGGTGACACTTGGCTTGTATACATTTCATAGTGAAACCGGGACTGCCTGTATCTATTCTTTATTTTGCCTTCATTAGAACGTGAGGAGGGGCTCACTGGAATATTTTTATCCGCTTCTGCTGCCATATTTCCTTATTCTTTGGACTTTTTGCAGCCCACATACAGTTATTCCTGATTAGCTACCTCACCCATCCATCACAGGAGTGCCTGCAGTCACTGAATACTCTATTTAGATGTATATTTTTTAACTCAACAAGTCGAGTTATTTTGCTTTCAGGAAAATCCTCATTGCATGATAACAACTCAGTTCCTAACAGAAAAACAGGGTTTTCTTTGATTCACTTTTTTAGCTGCTTATTTTTCTACTTGTATAACCAATATTTGTATTCAGTGACTCTTGCTGACAGAATTGTACTTCAAATTGAAGTTGGCAGAACACCCGTCTTTGTTTACCTATGTATATTTGGCTGTTTTTTTATTCCTGAAGAAATAATTTATATAACAGTTTTTACTCTGTCAAAAAGCCCATCAGCAGGGCTACAGTAAGGTGTAGCAACTAACAACTACAGAGGCTATTTTATGCAATATTCAGGTTTTTTTTTCCATCTGAAGAGCTTCCAGTGATAATGCCAGAGTATTTGTCTAAAACAAAGCATTAATTTAATGTTTTATATTCATACAGTAGTGATATTTATTAATAAAGATGCTAAATGTTTAGTCTGGTTTATTTAAATCATGTTTAATGCAGTTTAGTTGTCGGTCAGTGCTGTTGCCACACAAAGTATGATCCCAGTTTCATCTGGGTCTCTGCTGGGCATTTCCATGGTTTCCCAGCATCTGGGAGTTGGGAAAAATCATACACCACTGGTTAAGTTAAATGTTTGCACCCATTTTTGTTGCCTCCCACCCAGTGACAACGAAGATGAGCCAGGATGAAACCAGTACAGGATGAGCATTTTGTGAATATATATTGGGCTCCCGTTCAGTCCCACTGGGAATTAATCATGTAAAGTTGTGCACAGATGCATAGTCACACATCTCCACCCTGCTGAAGAATCTGAGCCGCAACCGCGTCGTTTTTCTCGCATGCAGACGCTTTGAAATGCTGATAGAAACGCTTCACATAGCAGCTTTCCTGGAGCGCTTCGTTAAAAGCTAAAGTGAACTCGGATCCTCCTTAATAGCAGCCTAAACCACACATGAATTTATTTAAACATCTCTGGAAGAAAAAGTCTTCACAAGAAAACAAGGCTTATTATTTATTTACATACATACAAAATCCAAATGAGCGACATTTTTTATTTTGCTTTCTTTAACATGAACAGACAAGGCAGTACATTTCTCATATAAATGCAAAGGACGAAAAGGTGCCGTGAACTTTACGCCCCTTAATCGATTCTGTGTTCCACAATAAAAGAGTTAATAAAAAGAGATGAGCAGACATTTAAGGCAAAGGCAGGGACACGCAGGCTGGAGTAAGAGGAATAAAACACTTCTTTTCCACTCAGTTCGCTAGAGAAGCATCAACCCCAGCTGTGCGTTTGGGTCTCTATCCGACGTCTTCCCCTAAAGCATCTCTGAATCTGATGTTTTTTATAAATAAGCTTATTTCTTTTCTAACGGCAGGAAAGCTGTGATGTCCGGAGACTTCTCCTAATTCCTCAGGCTCACAAAGGAAAGCGCTCGTATGGGAAAAGTAACGACAACACAGGAATCTGGATTACGCATACCATCACCGTTTGGTGAAAATATATTTATTAAAAAAAAAAAAAAAAGACAAAAAATAACTGCAGGAAAAGTACTCTCCCATCACACAGTCACGATTTGGAAACGTTTGTAATTCACACATTGTTTTTGACAAATTTTTTTTTTTTGACACTTTTTCCTCAGTTTCTGCTGAGAACACCAACTCTGACGTTTGGTTCGGAGCAGCTCGCTCCTCATACTCTGTGCAAACATTCAATGCATATCAATACAGTAAACATTTTATATATATATTTATATATATATATATATCATAATTTTATATGGACTTTCCCGAGTTATGGCAGTACTGTCACATACATACATTTTGTCCTGATGACAAAATTACACACAAAAAGACGACTGCACTGCTTTAACTTTGCTGATTTTTTGTTTACAGAACGCACAACACCTTCCATTTAATTACCTGTATTCAGTCACTGTACGTGTTAAAATACCACGTTATTTACAAACTGATCTAAAAAGTCAAAATCTGCTGAAAAGTGTCTTTCAGTTCCTGTAAATGTAGATGCACTTAGTAATTAAAAACCGCAGCCCTAAAGATTTAAAAAAATACAAGAGGCATCACTTATAAGTGATGTGAAAGTACAAGAAATAAAGGGTATCGCTTGTATTCTTCAGTCAGTAAACTAAAGATCAGGTGGGCTTTAAGTAACATCTATAAACTTTGGATGAGACTGGATGAAGATCAGTTAAACTCTTACATCATGCCTTAGCACCAGTATTACAGAGGAATAAATATCCCTGCGCTAGGTCCAGTACTGATCTCTGTGCATGCTCCAAGGCCACGAGAACGTCCTCAAAAGAAACATTGCATACCTCATAAACAAGTGAACACTGTGCAAAAACCATCTAGAAACAAAAACGTCAACAAAGGTTTTTGTTTTTTATCCCCTCTCTCTCACTGTAACTCAAATCTGATCCTAGATCAAAGGTCGAACCTCGAGGCCCCTCTGATGCCTCTGACGACGCAGTAACGCACCTACAATCTAATCCTAGCTACGCTGTGACATCACGGGAGCATGCATTTGGTTACAAAGTGGCATTAAGATGTGTTGGTAACACTGGGAAAAAATAAGTGGCTCTGCGCTTTACCGTCTGGATTCAATTCCTCTCTGCTCCCTCCAGATGTAGCAGCTCCCCACCTCTCCAGGAGAAAAAAGTGCTTTCCTGTCCAATAGAAGGGATGCATGTTCTTCTTTTACACTTCAGGAAGTATCTCCTCTGGCATCTTCTCTAAGGGAGGCTTTGTAGAGGAAGGTAGGCAGTAAACGTCGAGCTGCTTTCTCTCCAAGTACCTGCGTCAAATGATGCCTTTAAGAAGGCATAAAAGTTCTAATAACCTCCATTATCCCTTAGCTGGTCCGTCCTTAGAGCACCATGTGAGACAGGAAAGCACCTTTTAATCCTGGGAATTCCTTTTTTTTGCAGGATATATGAGGGGCACAAAGAGGAAGAGTCCAGGGTGATGAGTGATGACACCCCAGCTGTGTCTCTTCCTTCTGGGAGGAGGTAGGGGTTCCTGGGCTCAGCCTGGTTCTGGTTCTGAGGTCAGAGTTGTCAGCATGACTCTTCCAGCGCATTGACGACCTGTTCCAGGATATCAGGGCAGTAGTCTGCGATCTGCTGGAGAACAGAGTTGGCGTACTCCTGCAGCTCACCGCTCTCCTTCTCACACACCTCCAGCTCCCGTTCCAACTGCAGGCAAAAAGAAAAAGTCACTTTATTTTTAACTAAATCTTTTAAAAGCAGCACTACGGAGGCATTTTCTCCTGATCAGCCCCAGTTGAGCTTCACATCCAACCCCTGTCCACTGCCGAGTCGAATAACCAGGATGACATGCAGATGGAGGAATTCAGGTGTATTGGAAAAAGGGATGCATCTAAAAGTTGCAGGAAGGACCAGATTTGGGCACTTTAACCCTTCTACCACCACTACACTACTTGGTGCAATTTTCATCCCTCAAACTGACCCCTAGAATGAATATATCTTATTATGCTGCTAAAAGGGATGAGGACACATTCTGCTTTAAACAGACTGAGGTCCACTCACAGGGATAACAGGCCATGGTCTGCTCTGGGGGTCTCAATAAAACAGAAACACCATAATAAAACATGAAGAAGAACAACATGCACCTAGAGATGAGAAATATATCCCTATATGTTCTTGATATTACTGGATTACTCATGTTTCCATTTAGTTGCAACATTTTGGCTGATTCATTCACTCCTTTTCTACACGGTGTAATCCCAATCAGGGCCGCTGGATTTTTCCAGACTATGATTGTAAAATGCATCCATTAAATCTTGTGAATCTTGCAGTGGTTGCTCCTGTGCATTTCCTCATACACAGCAGTTGCATATGAAGCCAAACAGCGTAGAGAATAACTACTTTAAAGAGGTTAATTGTTGCTAAATACTGTAATTAAAAAATATACCTCACATAAATCCAGCTTGGCTGAAAAATGCAGATGGTTGCATTCCCCATGCTACTGTGTAAAGGTTGTTGCTGCTCTCTGGGCTCTACTTCTCTTTAGCTAACGGGTATTCCCGTCTGACCAAACTGCTCAGAAGTGGCCAATAAAAGGACTGGAACTGTACCTCTGAGCCATTTGGCCCCTTGCCTACCATTAAAACATAGATCTGTGAAGGTCTTCGACTTAATTATTTTGGCGTTGCCATTTTTGTTTTCTCGTAACTCGCCTTCTCTTGTTTACGCTGAAGTTATGTGGCAGGCTTGTACTTTGCTTGTAAGTTGCTCGTGACTTATTTTTAGCTGGGAATGTTTTTGTTGCGTAAGCCTGGCTGTCCCTGAAGAGATGCTGCCTTTCACAGTTAAACAATAAATGATAAATAGATGGTCTCCTCATGTTTTAGAGCTTCCCCAAAACATTCATTTAAACAATTCAAGGATCTCTAAATGTAAACCTTTAGTGCCTACGAATGAGTTCATATACGGAAAGCTTGTAATCAGATGGAGCGCTCTTAGTACCTGATTGACACTCATCTTCTGAAGCTCTTCCTCCCAGTCTTCCGGGTCGCTGCGGTGGTAGTGAGAGGGTGGTGTGAGCTGACTGAGGATGCTGGGGTCTCGGTCGTGGCAAAGGTCCGTCAGGTGGGCGATGTAAAGTTTGAGCTTACTGCGGTTCTGGGACAAAGTTAAAAGAGGGGGGATCACCTGCAGTGTGGAGAAAACATGAAGGATGCAGACAAACAGAAGGAAAATATAAGAAAAAGACACAAAAGCACAAGATAAAACATAAATATTGCTCCTATCTGAATGCTGAAACATGAAGTGTCAGACTAAAACAAAACGTGGATTAAAAAGTAAAACAAAGCATCATCTGCATGCATGCGTATCAAACCACCACCATCAGAGCCCGTTTTAGTACATTAATAGTGTTTTTTTTCATGCAGTTTAACAATACTAACTTCCTAATCTCCCAATTAAACCAGGCTTAAAAGTTATTCCACCCCTTTTTCTGAGCAGATCCTCATTAGTGCCAGAGCAAGAACATGCATAGCTAAGATGCTTTAGTTTGTGGCTTCTGCTTGCAAACACACACACATACACTAGTGAATAACACAACGCAATAACAAACCACAGGATGAGTTTAAGATAAGCACAAAGAGCAAAAACCGCCGTTGACCATCAGAGACAAATGAAATGAAAGCAGCCCAAACCAATGAAGCATGCCAGTGACGGGTGTAACATGTTTGGTTTTTCATACGAGCTCACCCGTTGGAAAAAAATGACTGTGAGAGAGAGGGGAGGGCAAAAGGCTGCCTACGCCCAAATACCCTCCTCATCATCCTGTTAGCCACAAGATAAGCCGGTAGAAGCATTAGGAAGGAACATTTTGTTAGTGTTAGGAAATAAAACTGCAGTGTTGTTCCAGCATTTTTGTTTCCTTTAGATAGCTGCCATTAGTTAGCTTTCAGCAGACTAATGGTGTCTGAGTTACCTGATCTGGAGAGGGTTTATGATTAGTCTGGTCAGGTGCAGTCTTTAGATGCTCGTCTTCATAGTTGTCTGCCATCAGCTTCATCCTGTTCTGAGTCTGTGCATTAAATACAGAGAGGAAGTTCAAGGAGACAGAGAACAGCAGAGACTTCGGGATTGGCTGAGCCTGAAAAGAAAGCTCATCAGATAAACAAAAAACAAACATCTCTACAATAACAAAAACAACAAAAAACTACTCTAATTATTTCAGAAAATAGCAATTATCAGAAAAAGTGTGTTTCAACACAGTCAGCAGGATACAAAGCAACGCTGTCCCTTTATGCTGTAGTTATAAACTTGTTTCCCAGGAGATACTGGTGGTTAATTAATCAATTCTGATTACAGTATAGTACCCAGAGCCCTGAGGGTAAACACATGCTAACTGGCTTCTTTTAACAGATGTAGGAAATTTACCAGCTTACAGTTGAGCCTGAACACACTCCCTCTGAGAACACAAGGTGAAAAAGTGATGCAACAGAAAACAAAAGGTTACCTCACTAAAAAATGAGAGTTTCTGGGAGAGACTTGAGTGTTTAGATATACATGTATCCAGAAACTGTGCTTTTATGCTGACACGGTTCCACAGTTATCTGTGTGACCAGTGGTAGAAACTCTACTCTATGCTGCATTTTATGTAACGCGATGCCAAGTCTCCACTGCTTCACACAAGGTTGATAAGGCTCAACAGGAAGAGCGATTGAGCTCATGATAAGACTCCCTTAACCACTGTATTGTCTCACACTGCCCTTCCTCACCTGCTGCTTGAGCTGTTGAACCAGTCGGTCCTTCTCTCGCTTCAGCAAAGCCACCTCATCCTGGGTCTTCTTCTTCTTGGAGGACGACAGCTCCAGCAAAGCAATGTTAGCATCCTTCTCACTGATAGCAGATAGCAGCGCCTCCTGCCTGCGAGAAAGAGTTGAAACATGACTTTTACCCACCCAAGTAAAAACCTCAAGAAGCATTTATTATTTATTGCATAACACCAGGCTGCCAGCTGGGGAGAGCCAGAATTGGATGACATTTTATAAGATTAAGGCAGCGATCAATATTCCAGTCTCTGCCATCCTGCTGTGGATCTGTGTGTGTGTGGACAGAGTATGTATGCGCGTGCATGTGTCTTACTTCATCTCTAGCACCTCCTCCAGGTGTTTCCTACGTTCTGCTCGCAGGGTTGTGAGGTGTGCCTCCTTCTCACACAGAGACTGTTGGGTGGAGGCCAGCTTGGCCCTCATGGACTCGAGCTCCTGCTTCACCTTCTCCATGGCGCCCAGCAGCTCTTCCATCTGGGGACACACACAAAAAAGCAGTCCAGTGACGAATAAAGCGGGAGTGGATGGTATCCATCCATCAAATTGATCGGGTTGATTCCAGAAATGACACTACTGATGACTTCCCAATGTGAACTGGGCAGCTGAGTTCACGTGAGCTGTTGGGAAGGACTACAGATCAATTATAACACAGGTATGGTTATACCTGATTTAATTCACCTGCTATTTCCCCAAAGTGCCACGAGAAGATGAGCATGGCAGTGTCAGAAAAATACAAAAGCTGCTTGGTTGTCTGGAAAGTCTTGCTTCATTTTCAGCTTCCATTATCTTCTGGATAATCAGCATAGACCTTGAGCCAGCCATGGCAACACAATGAGACTCAGTGCTGAGCAACAGGGAGATGCTTCAACATCAGCAGCTGCCATCTTAGCTGTTTACATAAGTGCCTGAACAGACTCTGCAGTCATTAAACCCACCTCTTTATGTATAAACAGTTCTGATTGGCCGGAGCAAGACCAAGCATAAATATGATTGAATGAAAGTACAAAGCACAATCTGCCAGAGCAAAATGACAAATGAGATCTCAGGCACTCTTGTAGCCTTAACAATTTTTTTTTCATATCAAGATACGTTTCACTCACAATAAAACAGGAGAGTGAATAAATAATTCATCCTTAAAGTAAATATTCATTGGCTACAACCATTTTCTGATAGCTATTTACAAGAAAACAGCAGGTGAAGAAAATCCATTTAGGCTGGAAACAACACAAACACTTCACAAAAACATGCAGCAGTAACACAAAAACCCCCCCAAACGTTTTACACAGGTGAATTATGGGGTTTTTGCATCAGAATGCATGAATTGTAAACGTGTTGCTTTTATTGTGTCCACCCTCTGCATGTGTGGTTGATCACTGATGGAGGACGCAGTCTGGGATTCGTACCTTAGACCACTTTAAGTGGGCGAGGTTGGACTCATGCATTGGTTTGAGTGAGTGCTTCTGAGAGGCAGTTGTGTTGCAGAAAGAAAACAAGAGAAAAACGACAAGCAGAGATGAAAGAACTGAGAAAGATGGAGGGCCAGAGAAGAGGAGGCAGGAAAAGAAAGAATGAGGAACACCAGAATGGCAGCTAAAAGGTGACTTGCAGTTTCTTTTTTTGGTATCTGTATAAAAACACGTTTAAATAGGCAAGTACTGCAGCGTGCTCTTCCTAATAAATGTAGCATTTCAGCGTTTGTGCGTACCTGTTTCTCCTGCAGGGACCGAGCAGCCTCCTCCTGTGCCAGAACCATCTCTCGCTCAGCAGTGATTTGAACGCTCTCCCTCAGCGCCTCCTCCAGCTCCTCAATGCGATCGGCCTTCTGACGCAACGTGTCCTTCACAACAGCAGATACTTGCTTTGTTAGACATTTGATTCAACAAAGCAGGAAGCATTCAGTCCAAGAAACCCACACGGAGGCCTCACCTTCACCTGCTGGGAAGATTCTGACATGTTATCCTCCCTCTTCCGGGCCTCTTCCACTAGCCGAGCATTTCTGCTCTTCTCCACCTGCTCTTTGTGCTTCAGCGATGCAACCTTTTTCGACTGGTCTTTCATTTGCCTACAGGAACATCATATGAGACTATTTTTTACTTGGACAGAACATACAGGAAACGTGCCAAGTCATTTTCCAATTACATCCCAAGTTATAAGCAAAAAGCTATAAGAAATTAGAATAAGTTAGGGACTTTATTTTTAAGCTGATCATATTTTATTGTCTGATCAAATCTGAAGGATGGACAAGGTTATTGTTATAATAATTAAAAGTGCATATATATATATATATATATATAAATAAATAAATCAACTAAAATGCTCTTACACATAACATATGGACATAGATAAATGAGATCCCATAAAAAGCTGCCCTTTGAAGTAACATTTAATAAAATTTAGATTTAGACAACTCTGCAGGATCAATGTCACATTTAGCTTAGAGCAAAAAAAAAAAGAAAAAAAAAAAAAGGTGAAAAGTATTAAACACCAGCAAAAGGATAAACAAAGAGTTTCGGGGAAAGATGATACCCAGACAACCAAGGGTGCACAGAAAGGAGAGGGGCTGGGGGCAAAGAAGAAAAGACATTAAGGGAAAGAAATGAGAAGATACTAACCTGGAGGCCAAACTGGTAGGACCAGAAATTCCCAGAGCAAAGACAAGAAAGCAGTGAAGAGAAAAGTAGATGCATAAGAAAATGAGCAAATAAGAAAAGAAAAAGTGGAGACTCGTGCACCCAAATGTGCGTTATATCTGCTTGACCACACACAGTCTTTGTTCACTTTTTAGGTCATACGTCTGGGCTTCATTCATGCCTGTGATAGCCAGTGCACACACACACCATTTCCTGTTGATGCAAGATTTTACTGCATTAACTAAAATCTGTCAAAACACATTAAATCATGTCATTTCACGGTGTGCACAGTGGACAGTGATCACAGCATCAATGGCAGCAGTTTGTACATAAACAAGCTCACAAAATGACCACAGCTATACTCCTATGCATTTAACTTCACTGTAAATACAGCAGATATCAGGGCTTTTCAATTCTGTCCTACGTGTGCTGCAGACCTGCAGCTTTTCAGTGTCCTTGCTCAAACACACATGGTTTAGATGAATGAGTCATTATTCTAATAGACTGCTGGATTCATTAGAGTCAGGTGTGTTGGGGGCGTGGCTACATCAAACACCTGCAGGACAGTGGCCCTCAGAGGACTGAATTAGGTACCTTTATGTTAAAAATGAGTTTCATTTGATGACACCTTGTCCATGGTCACTGTTGCTGATGACATGAGACACTGAAACAGTCTTCAAAACTCTGCATTTTACAGTTTTTTGTTACACATTAAAAATCTATCAGCTAGTAGGAAATATGGAGAAAGGAGTGGGTCAGGGCAAAA
>JBAMIG010000010.1:20984409-20996190 GCA_037177335.1 Kiunga ballochi
AAGGCAAGCATGTAGCAGATTTTAACTTGTAACCCCACAAAAACATCTCAGTGTTTCCAACACGCTGCAGGAGTGCAAATCAGGAAACTAATTTGAATTTCTCTTTTGTCATTTCGACATTAAAAATCTCCATCCATTATCTACCACTTATTACCTAAATAGGGTAGTGGGGGGTGCTGGAGACATCGGGCAAGAGGCGGGGTACACCCTGAACAAGTCGCCAGTCCATCACAGCGCTCTATATCGCCTAATATAGCCAATATTTATTGTACTAAGTAATGGTGATCAGTGCATGCAATTCTGCACAATTTCCTCCCACTTTTACACACATTACAATACATCCTCTGTTTAGGTTCATACTGACACAATCCTGAACTGGGAAAGGCTTGTTGGGTCACACTGTTCATGCTTAAACCATGTGATGCTTCATTTGTTTTCTGACCCCTTCAGCAACAGTTAAAATAAAAGCATAAAACGTATCACTTTTTCTAACAAACACGTTTGTGTGTAAGCAAAGTACACTGCTGACCCACCTCTCCAGTTCACTGATCTTTTTATCCTTGTCATTCTTTTCATTCTCCATTTCCCGTAGTATCTCCAGAAGGCGGTCCACCTCGGCCTGTGCCTTCCCAGAATCCTCTCTGTGGCGGGCCACTTCCTGCTCCAGGTTTTTGATGCGCTCAGCTAGTTCGGTGTTGGCTTGAGCTTCCAGTGCTGCGTTCTGAGCCTGGTGGAGGACAAAAGACAAGACTAGTGGAAGAATGCATACAATCAATCTAAAGTTTATATGAATTCATTTAGGTATCTCACTCTCTTTAGCTGGTTCTCCAGTTTGAAGCACTCCTCCCTCTTCTGCTCCATGGCGATTTCCAGAGTCTTGAGTTTGGAGTCTTTTTTTAGTCCCGAGGAGGCCAGAGATGATGCATGCTCCTTCAGATCCAACAAGGAGGTCTACATGTGACAGCACATAGCAAGAAAATACATTAGAATTAATAAAAGCATCAATGACATAGAAGTAAAAAGGAAAAAAGACACTAAATAATTGAATAAATAGGCAATGCTTCATTTTAACATTGAGTATTCATTAAAAGAGCCTTTCCACATCCGTTTCACACCTCTCTATCTGACAGGTCTCCCTGCAGTAAGCTCAGTCGCTCTTTTAACTCTTTCAGTTCCTTCTTGCTGCACTCGAGCTCCTCCGTCTTCTCCCGATCGTCTCTATCTCGCTGCTCCTTTAGACGCTCAATGATGCGCTCCTGCAGAGACACAGGGGACGGTTGCTCAGGTACCACCTCTGTATCATCCAGCAATTTGCAAAGGTATCGGCAGATTTACTTTTTCTGCAAGCGACTCCTCCAGTGTTGTGAGAGCAGTGTCCGTGTTGGAGGTGTCTGCCTGCAAGGACTTCACTCTCTCCTTCAGGTTGCTCATCTGCTTCTCCTTATCCCTCAGTTGCTCCTGCAGGTTTTCAATCTGCACATCATATATAGACAATCATTACCGTTGCCACATTTTTAATTCATCTTCAGAAAATCTTGTTAACTTCTCTTGGTTGAAATGACCTTTTTTTGCAGGACGTTAATTTTGCGCTCTTTAACCTCCAGCATGTCCTTTAGGTCGTGTATTTCTCCATTCAGAGTTCCCTTCTCCTCTGACATTTCTTGTATCTGCTTGCTCTTCTTATTCAGAGTTGCCTCCTTCTCTTCCAAGCGCAGGCGTAAGGCATCAACCTGGACGGGAAAAGGTAGGCAGAAATGTGAGCTAACAGTATAAAACTGTACCGCTCAACATGTGGTGATCCACTGTGTACCTCTGTTTGTAAGATAGCAGCACGCTGCTCTTTGGCAGTGAGGGATTCTTTGAGAACTTCAATGTGCTGTTTGCTGTCGGAGAACTGGTTGGTTAGAGTCTCTAGTTTAGTCTGCAACCCAAGCAGCTCTGTGTCCTTCCTTGAGAGGTCCTGCTTCACCTGCTCCATCTGAAAAAGATTGGACAAAGAAACAGAGTTTTACTGTGTTTTATTTGAACACAGAAAAGAAATAAAGCAGGTGAGTCAAACTAAAATCATCTCCTGTGTTCTGACCTTGTTCTTCATGAACTTGGTGTGACTGCGGTAGACTTCCATCTGCTTCATCTCCTCTTGGCGCTCCTCACAGCTCAGAAGTCCATTAGATTTAAGCATTAGCACCTCTTCCTCCATGTCCCTTAAGCTCCGTTCCATTGAGTTAATTTTTGCATCCTGGTATCAAACCATTAAAATCAGATCATGTGACAAAACACACACACACACTCTCTATGTAAACTCTCACCTTCATGTCAATAACAGTCTGTAAAGCCTTTGTTTTGGTGGACTCGGGGGTTCCTTCATATCGGCGATGAAGGTCCTGTTGAGTCAGATGCTGCATGTAAAATCAACATAAAAAAAATACCCTGGTAAAAAATACCAAGTCAAAGATTACAACGCTTATATTTGACTTTACCTCTCTCAGTGCTGCAATCTCTCTGTCTCTCTGGTCCAGTAAACTCTCAAGGTGATGCCTGTGCATCTCTGCATCAGCCAGCCTCCTGGTCCTCTCCTGGTCTTCCTCTGATGCCTTGGCAGATGGACCTAACAAAGCAAACATATCATCTTTGTTGACATAATGAGGAGTCAGGAAACAAAAAACACAAGCAGTGAAACATGTAAAAACAACATAACTGAGCATGATAAGTGTTTTAATAATAAGCTGAGGCGAAGGCTGTCATAATGAAATCTGTGGTTTGTAACTCCACATCCAGGTTTTCAGCTTTCTCCTTTCAAATTTCCTGATCGCTTCAGTTCAAATGCAACATCTCAGGCTTTTAAAACTGTAAGATTGCAGCATATAATCATCAAGGCCTCAGGGTTTCATTTAGTCTGCTGTATCAAACTTTAGAGGAAATAATCATATATTTGACTCACAAAGGGAAAGCTTTAACAGAGCTGAGCAGCAGCGACAAAAAATTAGGGTTATATCATATAAAACTAATACTTTAGCCCTTTTCAGACATGAGTTAAATGGCTCAATCTGTTTAATTTCTTAGACTCTTGCAATTTTCCGTTTCTGTTCATTTTGTTTTACATGTTTCTTGTAAGTTTGATGACTCCCTAGCTGAACTGACCCAAACAAAGGGCAGGAAAAGTAAAAGTATCATTTTAATTATAATTTCAGTCGTAACCTTTATGGATATTGCTTTAATGAGTTTCTTGTGGAACCTCATTTGGACCAACTCCATGGGAAGTCAGCTTCCTTTGAACCAACCTTTGCTTTGAAGCATCTCCAGAAGTTTCTTAATGGACTCGTCTCTGGCTCCCAGGGTTTGCTTCTGCGTGTCAATCCTCAGCTCCATCTCCTCCAGCGTCTTCCTGAGAAGGAAGAGCTCTTTAGCCTGCCTCTCATGCTCGCCCTGCAGCCGTCGGTAGTTCTCCTCCGTAGGTTCTGATGTCAGGGCCAGGTCCCGTCCTTGGCTGGCGGGGTCTTGCTGGAGCAGCTGGTTCAGATCCCTTTGAATCCTCAGCTCATCCTGGAGAGCTTGAACAGTCATCTGGAGGTGCTAAAGACAAATAAAACATTCATTTCTTCTGCTCTCTGTTAACTGTCCTCATGAGAAAGTGATTGACATGTAGGCATGTTATTGGAACGAAGCATAATCTGTTTATGAATAACTCCTGGGGGTATATTGTTTTACAGGCTGTTAAAAATCAGCTAATTATAAAAAAAAAATAGGAATGCTCTGACTACAACAAGCAGCCTTTGTGCAGAGTTGCATTTCAGGCCCAAAGAAACACAAGTGGTGAAACCCAATCAGCAGAGTATAGTGTTGCATTGTTTGTGGCATCTGACGCAACAAACACTTGACCATAGCTGCTGTGAGACAAGGCTGTGTTACACTCTGGTCTGAACCAGTAGCGAGCTTTTTCAGAAGACAGAACAAAGAGAGAAGTCAGTGTCTGCCTTCATTTCTCTCTGTCCTCCAGCCCCCTCCCTTTTTCTTCCTCTGCCATTCCCTCCTTCTCCCCCAACCAGCAGCACACGCACCATTCTCCCCTGATTTGCTATTCATCTACCTTCGCTGCTCCGACTCCATCTCCTCCCTCTTACACTCTCACCTCTCCTCTCACCAACCATCCTTTCTATCACCCTCTCCACCCTGTGACTAAGGCTGACTCACTGCTGTGACTGCACCGATCCACCCCCCCACACTCACCTCCCCATCGCACCAATATACCCACAGGCAGATACATGCACAGACTAGCACAGAAACATGTCCACATTTACCGTCTTCTTTACTCATCTCCTATATTCCCAACAGTCAAATGTAAAAAAAAAAGAAAAAACAGGGATATGATTCACTACTGAAACTGATCTTGGTAAATTTATTGTTTTATCCATGTGGTTAAAAACAATTACCATTAAAATAATGGATGCTTCTTCGACAGTCGTGTGATTTTTTTTAATAGAAGACAGAATGATGACAGCAAATTTGCACTACTAGACATTAGTGGTAACATTACGCAGGGGAAGAGCAGTCACAGAGAAAAGGCAGATAAATACCCTGTGGAAAGGATTTGGAAAGGCTGTGGCAAAAAAAAAAATCCAATTATACACATGTAAACATACAATTTCCAACATGCACATTCAGATGGGCCTTCATCCAATAAGAGCAAGCAGTTTAACTGGAGCCATAATCAGCCAAACGCTTTTCAAAGAGAGTGTGCCCATGCTTTCGGTTGCATGTGTGCCAGCATGGGAGGTGGAGGCAGACATATGAAAGCAGACATCTTTAAATTAAAGCACCCGCTGATTAGCCCTGCTCTACTGGGGCATTACTGGGAATTAGTCCAGGATGTGATTTTGTGAGTCAGCAGGGGTGAAGACTGCAAATTATGCACAAGCTCTGCCCATCCATTAACAATCACACTTAAAACAATTTCTTTTCATTAACCAAATCTAATTTACAAAAGTTATCGAACACAGTTTCTCAAAAAGTGCATTAATCCAGTTACTATAGCTGAATAAACTATTTTACCTGGTAAGTGTACCTTTATACATCAACTCTTTATTATTAGCAAAGCAAGACTCACGTTTTTTTTTAACTGCACAGGTGCGAGCATGGGCAAAAAGCATATAGTTGACGTAACAGGCAATAAGAAACGTATAAAAACTCTTTTAGGTAAGTGGCGCGCTTTAATAAACATCCACCCATTATCTGTACCGCTCCACTTCAGGGTCCCGGGTAGCTGGAACAGCAATTTGTGGACAAGAGGCAGAATACAACCTGGACAGGTCGTCAGTACATCACAGGGCCAACACAAAGAGACAAACTATCACTCACACACATTCACCCCTTCAGCAGAATGAAAAAAACCAAACAGAAATATCTCTGGACGGATGGAGGAAGTCAGAGAAGCTACGCTAACATGCAAACTCTGCTGTCCAAGCTTGAACCAGCAACGCTGGTTTATAGACTTGCAGTATATCTAGACACTCATTGTATTTTAGCTGTTTAGCTCTATGGATGCCTTACAATCTAAATCTAAGTAGCTCTTTGCTCCCTCTGTTGTGTTCCTGTTCATGTGATCATCATTGTATCTGTTCATTTTCTGTCATAATGAAACAACTTCACATCTAAATTAGCTTTAATGCTGCATTTCTGTCCCGTCATCGCCGTCTAATTTGTAAAACATACAGAAACGTTAATGCAGCCATTAGACTTTGCAGCCCTTTTCATCTACAAAGCATATAGCTGCATATAAGAGGATTAACTTGATGCTCAGTTGCTGCTTCAAACCCATTTAAAGAGGAAGAATGAGAGCAAACACTTGCACCAAAACCAACGCCAGGTTAAATGCATTTTTGTGCTTAAACATGTTTGATACAGGAAATGTTATTATTCTATTCAACCTGAGAAAAATGAGTGGATGAGATTGGAAACTGCAGGCGAGGCATCCATCCTATTAGAATAAATTTAAATGAAATGCTCACCTGTGCTTCATCCTGAATAACACGGTACTGCTCCTTCCAAACAGCAATCTTGGAAGCTTCATCTTTCCTCAAAGCACGCTCCTTTTTTAACTCTGGGCTCCAAAAGGTCTTGATAGAATTCATGGAGGAACTGAGTTTGCTCTCTTTAACTTCCACTTCTCGCAGCAATATCTCATTTTCACGCAAAACCTGAGAGAACGAGGTAAGTAAACTTGAATATAATTACAGGATATGTAATTAAGTTCACCTTTTCATGCATAGCTTGGAAAGGAAATCTGCAAGAGGGAAAAAGATTTAGCAACGTACCTCTTTAAGTTGGGCCTGCAGGTCAAGTATGGTGTTATCTCTAGCCTGTCGTAGTGAATGGGGCACCGTGGAAGCCATGTGGTGGTCCCCGAAAGCTAGAGCGTCACCGGCAATCATGCCTGCTGGCAACACAGCAGTGGCAGGCACTGTGGTGGAGATATTGGGAGTGCTAGCAGCTACAACTCCACTGCTGCTACTTCTTGACCCGTATGTCACTCTCTGTCTGCCCATGGTGGTCACAGTACCACCACTTTTGGGAATGTGGTCCCCTGCCATGGCAACTTCATTATCACTCAGGTACATTGGTCCTGAGGTGGCATATGCAGCGTTGAGGGACTGGATATTCTCCATGGAAAGGGTTTTACCTCCAGCTCCGCCAGGACCGCCTCCACTTCCACCAGTGCTATTGGTGCGTCGGTGTCCCATCCGAGGAGAACGTGGGAGGCGAGGTGATCGGCCAGATCCCTGATTAGTTGCACTGCCTCCATCTCTTCCCCCACCATGATTGGCATCCCCTCTGCCAACAGAGCGGGAACTACCGTACATCTTGTGCTTTTTTGAGGAGAGGAGTTACAAGAAACTCTAAAGTACAACTCCAAGTATCAGCGTTTATATGCTATACCAATAGAGTGAATTTGTGAAAGTGGTCCTGCTTCAACTAAAGACGGTGGGCCCAATAGTCATGGTATGAGATATCCCTTGTTGTCCACTTTATAGGCTGATGGTGTTAACACATTTCCCAGTGGTACAAATAACACAAATCTGTAAACAGAGGAAAGTAATTGCGTATAAACTACATATTAATAGCATAAAACACAAGTGAACACATGTTAAATTGACTAAATCTAATGAGACAAGTAGAGACATGCATATCAAGCAAACAGAAGTGAACCACCGTGGACCCTTGAACAAGGCTTTGACCCCCTGCCAAAGCTTCCTGGACACCAAAACACAGCAGACCAAGTTACATTATAACCCAACTTTATATGGGAATAAAATTCTTCTACATTTGGAGCCCTGATTGTACAGACTAGTTTTTTGATTATACGGAAATTTTACTCAGAACAACACACTTTTAAAGATTAAAATAATGGTCTTGCATAAAGCAATGTTAAGCCAGCACAACTATCTTAATTGATATCTTCCTCTGTAAATTTAAGTTGTTTTGTTCCAACAAATGTTTAAATGTACATTTCTTATAAAAAGAAATTATGTTTATGAGCAAGGCAAAGTTAGAAATTTCACAGATTTTTGTTTCACTATTTAAAAAAAGGTTATACAAGTATTTCTGCTATTTTAAATGCAGTTTGTGCCAATTCTTTAATACTTTACTAGCAAATTGCTACATGCTATATTTGTAATTGAGTATTTTTCAGTGCTGCAATAATAGTTTACGGTTAATAAACCTAATCAACACTGAAATATGTTAATAATAAAGTTTATTAACCAGTTTGGTTGTTATATGGTAAAAGATGGAAACAATCATTCTAAAATATGTAGTTAAATGTTATTTTAACAGCTCTTTTAGCTCTATTTTTAATTTTAAAAAATAGTATCTACAAAAGCAATGATTAGATGTGCATTATCTGTTGGGTTTTTAAATATTAATAAGAAAACATCTGTTTTATATAGTTTACCCTTTAACTTCAATGTTCGTGGCCCTGCTAGCTGCTAATGTTGCGTTCATGCACAGCTAACAGTAAAACCTGGCATCTCTACGTAACCGTAAATGTCTGTTATTTGCTTATACCAGTCTTAATCGTTTCCTATATTTTATCTGAGGAATAAATATCAGCTCATAAGTGTTTTTATTTTATATGTGCGGACGCTTTGGGTTAAAACAAGGGTGGAAAAGGGGGACTGTCCATGGTGGACATAGTGGGGAAGAGAAGAAAAACTCCCTGCTTGGAAATGTCATTCATACAGATATAATTAGTCACTTAGCTAGCTAGATCAACCAAATGAATCGGTTATTGTCATACACCGACCATATGTGACACAATTACAGATAAATAACGTGTTTAGCACCATCTTAACGACTCGAACAGACTGCTGTGGAGACACCCATCAAACCATTTCCATTTTTCTTTGCTGAACGGGGCTTCACATTTTCAGCTACCTTTTTAATTTCACCATTCAGAGCTTCGACAAGATAGCTATAGATATTGCAAATATCTCACGAACATGTTGAGTACCAAATGCATACACCAAACGTTAGCTCGCTGAGGCATATGGAGGCTAGTCCACGCAAACGTATGTGGTCAAGCAGAATCTCTACGTTTTTTGTCGCTAACACAATAGCCAGTGGTAAAAAAAGAAAAAGCTCTTTAAACAAACTACCTTTCTCGTTGTCTGGTGGAGCTCAAATCGATGCCAGAACTTAGTCCTTTTTAAATACATACAGGGGGGGAAATGCTCATTTTGTGTTAATATTTCGATGAATGTCTATCTGATTTTCCCATCTTTTGCCAGCAGTACCAGCGGCTCAGGAGAGCCAGGGCGCCTCAGTGACGTCAAGCCTCCTGTGCGCGTTCTCGATAGCTTTTCTCGCCACGCTTGAATTTTAACCGCGCGCTCACGAGCCTTATGACGAGACAATATGGATACTAACTTATGGACATGCAGTATGATGGTATGATGGGACAATGCGCCGATAAGTTCGTATCTTAAGGTGACCTCGCGCCTGTGCAACAAAACTGGACCAAAAGAAAATAATGTAATGCAAATGTAGGCTAACTAAGACTTTTCTGTTTTTATATTCATTTGTTTTTACTTGCATTGGCTATTTTATTATGCTATTCGATGTTTTAAATTATTTTAGAGCTTTATACAATACATCTATAGAGACACTTTAAAGGTTTTTCCATAATCATTCCTTGCCAAAATGAGGACAAGAGAAATCTTTTAATAAACACTATGTGAAATAGAAAGGATCAGGTCAATTGTTGGGGCTTTCCAAGGCAGTTATAATAGGTTATAGTTATACAAGTCATATACTGTATATTATATGATATGCTGATATGTGTTGGACAAACATGTTTCCACCATATTTTTTAAACATTATTATGATAACGTATTAATTAGATTCCGGAATGAGCATTTAATTTAGTTTATACTATTTCAAAGCAGAGACAAATAGCCTGTTTAGCAAAGAAATACCACCAGAGAGCAGTGTTTACTAACAGTGAAATTAGACATTTCAATTTTGGGTTTATACAAGCAAGTCATTGTGATATAACTCGTTCATGCATAATCAGTTCATAATTTTTAAAGTGTTACATTTTGTAAAGGTTTCAAATGTTTGTGACAGTTTGTTCCCATTTTTCCATTTACCCTTGCGATCTCAATCAATATAAATAAAATACCATTGCAAATATTGATGTATACAATAGTTGAAAGGGAAAGAAAGATATTATTTTGAAGTTTGTTTTGTGATTACTTTTTAATCAAATATATTATAATAAATATATTAAATGTATTTATATGATAAAACATACAGTAAAGCTACATAAATATTTACTAGCATAACCATGTCAAATATTACAGGACATAAGTGTAGTATGGAGTTAACATTTTTAGCATTAGTGTTTTCGTTTTACTTTTAAAAAGTCAAGTTGCAGCTCAAAACATTTTCTCTAGACCAGGTCCTACTCCATGCCCTTACAGCCTATTCTATAGAACTCATACTTGAATTGAAAAAATATATAAAAATATACTATTTTTTCTTTAAGCATTTTTATATTTAAAGACCACACAATAAAGCCTAAATCCAGAGAAACACTAATTATATTGAGTCTCCTGTAATTATCTCAAAAGGAAATCAAAACCTAAATTATTCACAGGTGTAGATTTACAGTAGTTGTAAAACTGTAGATGCTAAGGGTTCTTCGGAAACTATCAATTAGCCTAATTTACATGAACATCTTTTGCTTTATAATGACTGTTTTTCATAAACATATCTCAAAATGATAGAGTCGTCTATTTTAATTTTAGTTCAATGTGTGCATATAAAAGCATTAATGATCCATTAAATCTCTGGAAACTTATAATTTGTTTTGCAATCATACACTAAATGCAATATTTTATGAACTGCTATGTGCGTATGTTTTATGGATGCGATGTCGTCTGTCTGCGCATGCGCTGTTAATGCAGCCATTCTTCCTTCGTCAGTCTGGTCTGTAGCAACTGCGCTGCTTGTTTGAAATGAGCCCAGAAATCTATGTAGATGTTCAGTAACTCTGATACGTTTTTGGGCGACACATAGCCTATATATGTATCATTGGCACGTGTGCTGTTGTAAATATGTAAAGTCGGTTAATGGTATAAAGATAGTTTAAACGACATAGACAGTGACTTGTTTTGTGGATACAGGATACGAGGTAAGTATCTGCCACCCGGTGTATTGAGGAGATAGACTGCTAATTGCTACAGCTTTATCAGACGTGCCGAACCTAAGCCACTCTGCGTCATGTTAGACATAATATATATATTTCTTTGACTGGCTATAGTACCGGGTTTAGCCACAAAACGTCGTCTTCGGGTGGCGACTGAAATATAGATATAAACTGTGTAAATGACAACCTAATGTTGTTGGTATCATGAAATCTTGTGAAGGCGTTAATGGGGGCTACCAGGGGGTGGGTCTGGTTTTTTAGGCCATTAGCGAGATCCGTCTTGCTACTGTTAGCTTGATGTGTAGCTGTGGCGCTATTTGTCACCGCCTTTTCAACCGGCGTTACTGCGGACGAGTATCCGGTGTAATGTTAATCGCTTCGGGATGGAAACTGGTCTTCAACACGGTAAAGTGGCAAAATGTGAACTATGGTTATTTCTTAATGTGAACAGTTAGGTTAAAACACCAGCGTTTACGTATGTTATGTGAATCTGTTTGTTGAATTACGGAATGTAATCAATTCTGAAAAATACGTGATGCGGAAACTAGTCATCGTGGGTTATCGTTTTCCTGTTAAGGGATTAGCCACTGTCAAGCTAACTAGCTGTGTGCTAGTTAGCTTGCTAACAAAGAGCCGTTGCTTCCTCTCGCTTTGTAATGTTGAACGCGATCTTACCATTTCGAATAACCGTGGTGTCACTAAGAACGACAATAGAAATGGCTGCTGGTTTAAAGGCTTAAATAAATCATTGCTAAAAATCGATTTGGGTTTTTTTTTTCCTTAAAAAAGAATAATTTATTTTATATGGGTCAATAGTACGACAGCTACCATTACCCTGTTAGTTCTGCCATTATTGTTGCCTTTGCGGGTCAGCGTTGCAACCATGACAGGAGAGAGGTAAATAATATTAAAAAAATAACACATTTTTGTCAAAGTGTTACTTTTACAGCGGAAATGCAGAAAGGAACAGATGTTTTATTGATATAGTTCATGCATAATGACGTATAACTCGCATGGAATATGGATTTATTTATAAATGTTTGTATATATATATATATATATATATATATATATAT
>JBAMIG010000010.1:20996306-21054962 GCA_037177335.1 Kiunga ballochi
TATATATATAGATGTGTAAATACAGTATCTTTTCACTTCAAGTCACTTCTAGTGTCAAATGAGGTAGTGTGTAGTTCATAATGACTGACTAATGTTGTAACTTTGTACCACATTACATGGTTAAAGTTTAGAATTGTATATTTTATATACATAGACAAAATGTCACTTACTGTTTGATGGAAGATACATTTGTGGAGATGAAAAATGACCATTTTAAAGGAAATTTCATAACATGACAAATAAGAGATGAAGAAAGTCTAAGCACAGAGAGTCATATGTATAATATGAAAAAGATCATATAAACTAGTTCACAACATAAGAAAATCAAAAGACTGTCATATTGAGGAATAAATGTACACTTTTTTTTTATATGTGATGTCCATCAGATTTGTACCACTGAGAAAAATAGTCAAATTAAACCAGTCTGTACAGAATATTCTGTCTATGAAGATCATGGCAGGTCTCTACAAACATTGACATTTGTTTTCTTTGCTAAAACACAACATTTATTTTTATTTTTTATTTTTACAGGAAAAGTGGACTGGAGTGATTTCAGGCTGTCTGCTCATCCTGCCTATACCCCCACTTGGGTTATTGGTGCCTGTGCCTGTTATAGGCTGTACGTGTTTTTTTCTCATCATTGATTCCTTATGCTTGAAAGAAGCTGCACCCTGTGTTTTACAGGATGGGTGGTGTTGACATGAAGAGACTTGTGTGTCAATATCAGCACTCTGCGTCCAGCTGCAGTGTTCCATCTTTTTCCTTTTTCAAGAGGATACCCCCCATCTTGCATCCTCAGTCTCTGCACTACATGCATAGAGACAGTATTTGAGCCATAGAGAGGGCAGTGTAAGATAGAAAGTCTGTCTGTCTTTTGTCTTTTTGAAGCACAGACTGAAACTGCTTTTATATGGCAGACATGGAAGTATTCTGATTTTATTTTTTCAGTTTTTCTTTTCCCTTACTCTTTGCATGAGTGGTGGGATGTCGGAAAAGTCAGACGACAAAATGGTGAAGTTCCTGGCTCCCCCCAATAAAAGTGGAAACAGCTCCACTTCTGGTTCGGATTCATTGGTGAATGAGTCCCGGCCGGCGGAAGTGAGACGTCGCCATCACACCATGGAGCGTGACAAAATTAACCCCGAGCACCGTTTTTTACGTCGAAGTGTCATTAGTGATTCCAATGCCACGGCATTAGCCCTTCCTTTACCCAGCAAAATTCCCATCCCTGCGCCTCAACGGGGTCAGCTACAGGAACCGGTTCTAAAGAGGCAAAAGGCTGTTGCTACTCACTCATCGAAGGCTGAACTAGAGGAAACTCAACATGAGGTGGCTAGATATGGTGAAACCGAACAAGGAAAAGGGATCGAGATAGCAAAGGCTGATATTGTGCCTTCAGTGCAAGAGCCTTCAGTACAAGATATTCATGATGAAGTGTTGGTGGAAGCGACCCACTCTGCACCATTTCAGGGAACACAATTGCCAAGTCAAACAGAACCTGACAGGGCCACTGAGGTGAAGTGCCATTCGGGTGAGGGAGAGGAGGAAGACAAAGATTCTGCCAAAGCACGAGCCGAGGCAGAGCAACGAGAACACGAGAAAAGAGTTCAAGAGGACATTGAGGAAGCAGAGACCAAAGCAGTGGGAACATCGCCTGATGGACGATTCTTAAAATTTGACATCGAAATTGGACGTGGCTCCTTCAAGACGGTCTATAAAGGCCTGGATACTGAGACAACAGTGGAGGTGGCATGGTGTGAGCTGCAGGTATGGAAGTTAAAATCATTAATATCCCTCTATGCTTATTGTTTTTAGCTCAAATTGCTAAATGTTTGGTTAAAGAAAATACTTGGGTTTAATAAATTCAGATTGAATTATTTGAGAAGACATCAGCCATACATGCGAATTACCTTTTTACTGATTCATCCTCTTGCAAATGTCATTTCTTTTTGGTGTGCTAGAGGCAAAACAAGTTCCTATGTTACTGTAATCTGAGTCACAGGCTCCATCATTTCCTCTCTGAGATATGGGCTCATTCTATTGTTTTAGATTGCATCGCTCATGAAAACATTGCAGGAAAAAAACTCCCCGTGCCTCGTTTTTTATGAAGACATGTCAATATCGGCTGGGTCAATGTATGGAGTAAAGTCACTCCTAAATGCTGTCAAATTATAATAAACTACTTCAGTTTGTTAAAAGTGTAGTTCAATTTTCACGACATGCTGTACAACTGTATGATTTATAATGTAGTTTGTAATAGTAAGGGCTATAACTGGGCTCATTTCAGGCATGGGAAGGAAATATAATTTTTTTAAATAAATGCAACTTTGATGATGAATATTATATAAAATATTCTAAATGTCTGTGAAACTTGTAAGATCATTTTATTTTAGAACTAAATAATGCTGGAAGTGAGGTGATAATTAGTACATTAATAGTTATAGTTGCAATTAAAAATGGCTACTTTTTAGATATGATCTTTGGCCTAGTTTTTTTTTACTCTATTTATTTTCTTTAGGGTGGATATTATCAAAAAGTAGGTGAAAAACATGAAATGATGTTTTATGTCTTGTTATAAACAACTACAAGGGCAAAGGTCTGACCTCATTGGCCACATAAATGTTTGCTTTTACGTCTGCACTTTCACTGTGTCAGGAGAGCAATTGGCTTTACACCGCAACAGATAGACCCACAGCCACACATGCTAGCTGGTTTCAGAACAATGTGAAGATTACAGACATGCACCCTTCCCCCTGCACAGACCAAATCTCACGCATGCTCAGTGCATTCCTGCTGTGAATGCTTGTGTGAGGGTAAAATGGGTCACATTCTTCGCAGAGGAATCTCCTGTGTGAAACACAGCAGGCTGACCTGCCAAGGCCTGCTTCTAAACCATCACTCCACCTTCCACCCTTTCTCTTCCTCAGCTCCTTCCTTCCGCCCTACACGTTGTAATCGCCACAATGATTACTCAAAGGAATTTTGTTACTCTAGATTACTCTTTGCTTCACTTTATAGTCTTAAGAAACAGACAAAGCAGGCATTCTTGCTGCAGGTTGTAAAGGAACCTCTGGATTGTGTATGACTTTCCCTGATAAAGTGAAAGTATATTTAGTAGAGAATACAATCATGTTTTTGTCTTTTTATTAGTTTTTAGTTTAGTTGATGTCTTTTACACATCTGTACAGTGAATAAATGTGATGTGAGAAAAGCTGGTTTAAAGTTCTGTTTAAAAAAACAGGTTTGCAGTAAAGTGAGATTGTTTTGACACATTAATAACATGTTACCTTTTACAGTTTACACATTAATGTAAAATTTAATTAATTTATTCTCCGGTAAGCTACATTAGACAATACTACAGTATTTTTATTAAATAAAACATGCAAATATCTTGCTGTAGGTGAAAGTTTTGAACAGGGTATTAGTTGGCTATTACATTTTAATAATAATGCTCTAAAATAATTAGCTATTCTATTTATGGCTTTTATGCTTTGAGATATTTTAGTTGAACTGCCAATATTTCTAAAGTGTGAAACTATTGTGAGACTATTTCAATCAGAACAGTAAAGAACACATTTTCCTGAATTTTAGATTGTTTTGATGACGATCATTTTAAAGCAAAAGGTTTTTCTATATGAGTCTGAATCTAAGAAAGGACTCAGGCTAACCAGTTTAGCCACTGATTCACTCACTGTTAAAGCAACAGCAGTTCCTGCTCATGTTTTGTAATAAAATGTGTAATAGATTTTCATTCAAAGTCAGTTTTTCTTAAACCAAACTTAAATTAAAGAAGAAGGATTGTTAGATCAATTTCTCACTTGCACGTTGAACATCATATGCACTTTAGTTTTTAAAAACTATAAACGTGGTTTAAATTGTACGGACTTATTATGTACAGCGGACAGTTTTCACTGTCTGTCAAGAATTTAGGCTGCTGAACTTATGACCACATATTTGTTGTCTGTCTCAGACTCTGAACAGTAAGTAATCACTGAGAGGAAGTTGAGGGTGAAAGGAGAGTAACTTAAGGAACATTTCACCTTTATTTTAATTTGCATCATCATCCGTTATCTAAATACTTACTCTGTACCATTAAATGACATATAACACCAGACATTTTCTGAAACTGAGAGTTCTGTCAAACTGACCAAAGGCATCACAGTGGAGTGGCTTTTTGAACCCAAGTAGTTTAATATCGAACATTAAGGGGACAGATGATGAAAAATCCACATTTTTTTTTAGCTCTTAAATACATGTTTTTGTGCCCCTAAGTGTTTAGGAATGCCAAAAATGTTGATTTATTCCCTCCTTATGCTGCAAGTATATCTTTATTTTTTTTAATCATATTTTTCAGTTTGTTTAATTTTCTCTATTCTCTTTTATGTTTCCTTTTTTTTTAAACGGACCCGCAGTATTTGCTGTGGGTCTTCTAAAAAAGGTTGTAGACTTCCAGGTAATCAAATTTGTAAACGGATATGTTGACATTTATCATAAACTTAAGAATAGAAAATGTTTAGATTAGCATGATGTTAGATGATAACATTATTTATTAAATTATTTAATCCCTAATGGTAGATCCAGTGTTGCAACGTTGTTGATAAGCAAACTTTAGGTGCTACAAAGATGGCATTCTCAATCGGAAGCAAAAAGCTAAACTGTTATGTATTTAGCATGGTGTTGGTTCCTGTTTGAAGTTATCGGGAATCTTGTGACGTTACCAGTTTGTCCTTTATGACTAACCCTGTAGGACAGCAAACTGGAAGACGGATGCAAATAACTTTAAAGATTTTTTCCCCTACAGAATGTGTGTTTGCATAACTTGTATCACCAAGAATGTGATTTATAGCTGCCTGAAACCTACTCAGGCAGAAATGATCACAATAGTGGTTTTACTTTGCTACATTAGTCACTAAACTTTATGGGTTTATCTGTGAGATTAAAATGTAGTTGAAGTTTGAGAACAGGTGTGGTATGGTTCATTGTTGCTGAATAAAAGCTGTAGAAGCTTCTCACATCGTTCCTTAATTTGTCTTTATTCAGTTTTTTTTATTAAATATGAGAACATTGACACACTGTTGAGCTATAGTTAGAGCTTGTCCCATGCTCCCCGAGAAGTGAGACCTTTTGATCTCGTTCCCCAGACCTCAAGAAAAAAAAAATGTTCTGATCTGATCATGTCATACTCTGAGATGCTTCGTCCATGATATTTGTGTGTTTAT
This sequence comes from Kiunga ballochi, assembly GCA_037177335.1. Classification (NCBI taxonomy): domain Eukaryota; kingdom Metazoa; phylum Chordata; class Actinopteri; order Atheriniformes; family Pseudomugilidae; genus Kiunga; species Kiunga ballochi. Next base: position 21,001,526 of record JBAMIG010000010.1, read on the forward strand.
GTACAATGAACAGTATATCTGGTTGTTTCATATGGAAAGTCTGTGCCTGCATTGGGGTCTGTGTCTTTAAATGCCATACGATGTATAGATTCTTCAATTTAATCACCACTTTGATCGGCTGTTTGTTAAACTATCTGTTCATCTTGCATCAGGCCACATTGTTTAGAGAAGAACTCTACGTAACCCTCAGTGTCAGCCTCAGAGAAGAGACCTGACAAAGCAAGCCTTTGACTTGATCAAACACTTTTCCTCCCAGTCTATATCTGGACTGTTTGGTTATTTATGATGGCCTTTACCTAGAGGCAGTTCTTCCCATTCTTGTCCTATTTAGTTTGATATGCTATAAAATGAGATTAAAATCTGGTTTAGTTCAGACATTTTGGTAGATAATTGTCATTTATTTCGTATTATTCATATGATTATATAACTATGAATGTGTTCCTTTCCAGAAGTTGAGTCAGAGGATGGAGAACTCCTTTGTTGAACTGGTTTGTAACAGGAATTTTCTTTATTTGGAATGGTTTAACTTGGCAAGGAAGAACATTTACCGGTATTTTAGAGTCGGCTTTCGAAGTAGATGGCAGTGTGTCTCCAGGGAATTTGGTTTCATATTGACGACCTTTGGGATTGTGCACAGCTGAGGATCTCTGAGTGAATATTCTCCTGTAGCTGTTTTACATGCTTGTTTTGATAGTATGCAGAAAAGGAAAAAGAAACCACGGCCCCACTAGATGAATACATAAACACTACAAAGTGGGTCATTTTCTTCACTGTTTGTTTCATGATTTTTGCATTGTGCTGTCTCCCGAACTCTCCACTTATTTGCTAGTGCTTCTTTAAGATATCTGAGATATTTTCCATCTATACAAGAATTTGATTTAGTTTTGTTTTTTTTTTTAGTGAATTGCGATTTGTTACTGGAAAGTAACCAGAAGCAACTGTCCACTTAAAAATGGCTTTCCTGGATAGTTTGGCATGTGGCCAAGCTTTTCTGGGACTCCTGTGAGGTCTGGCTACTGAGTTTCATGCAGCTTGTCTCAGTGGAGTGGGTTTCCTGCTCTACAGTCACATGTTCAAAGTGTGGGTCATGCTAGGAATTACTCAGGATATGTGAGAAGCATGTACCACATGTTTTAGATTTTTTTGGGTTAGTCTGCAGAAGATGCATAAGGCAGTACTGCTAATAATTTATGCTTTATACAGTTAAAATGCTAAATGCTATAGGAAAGATGTTGCTAGGAGGTTTGTCACATTCGGTTATAATCCATCACTGCAACATTTGTTGGTTAAGAATTTCCACACCTTTGTTTTACAAATGAAAGACATTATTATTTTTAATCTCTGTTGCAAATAATTGCCCAATGTTTTTTTTTTCCACAGTTTTGAGTGTGTGTAATGAAAAATAGTGCAGCTATTTTAGTCTATCTATGGTGCATCAATTGAGTAGTGGCAGACCAGATTTAAAACATTGCTTATAACAAAGTAATCATTTAAAAGAAGAACACAAGAACATACTGTACATTTTGTTTTTATTGACAAAAATGGGCTATTTTTTTCCATTTTTGGAAAATGTCAATTTTCAAATGTGTTGTGTTGCAATAATAGTTTTAAACTTTACTGTCTTAGTGCAAAGAAACGGTTTTAAACTAAACAAGAGTGATTACACTTTAACCTGCCAATAAAAGTATAAAGCTTAACATACAGAGTTCTACATCTTTTTGTTACAAGAACTGATTTGTTGTCATTCAATTGGCAACATTTATTCAAAATTACAAATTTAGGGTTTTTTAATACAAAAATAATTAATCTGGTGTTTTTGTTCATAAAGGTGATGGCTGCTGGACAGAGTTACTCCAAGCTCACAACCAGCTTTCTTGATTAGTTTGTTGACTCTCTTCAGGTCTCTTTCTGATCCTGCTGCCCCAGCAGATCACTGCAAAGCTGATTACACTTACAACAACAGACTTGTAGAAGATGTGCAACATCTTGGTTCAGACGTTAAAGGATCTCAGCTTCCTTAAGAAGTAGCGTCTACTCTGACCTTTCCTGTAAATGTACTCTGTTGCCCTTCCACTCAAGTCTGTTGTCTAGCTAAATTACTTGTATTCCTCCACCACCTCTTCTCCCAGGATGGAAACAGTCCTGTGTGTATTTTGTGTATTTTTGTTCCTCCTGAAGTCAACAATAATCTTTTATTGTTGGTATTCACGATGAAATGATCGTTACCAATGTTGCTGTACAAACAATCATAATTTAACCAGTTCTCTGTACTCTGCTTCCTGTTCATCACTGATATACTCAACAACTGCAGAGTAATCAGAGTATTTCTGCAGATGGCAGGACTCAGAGTTGTACTGGAAGTCTGAGGTGTACAGCATGAAGAGGAATGGTGAAAGTACAGTTCCTTGCGGTGCTCCAGTGCTGCTGACAGACACAACCTGTTTGTTTGTGAGGTAGTCATAAATCCAGGTGGTTGTGGACATATCCACCTGGAACTGGTTGAGCTTCTCACATAGCAGAGCAGGCTATATACCAGATATACGTTTTGACCATGTTGACAGTGTCACTATAGCTATGCTTCATTTTGTTGCTGCCTTTTAATTTATTTTGTGTCTCTTTGGCCTAGTGTCTTTATGTATTTGTCCTCTTCTTAAAGCAAGAAGCTAACTGCTTAAGCAGGTCCTCACACTGTTCCATCCTAAAGTCAGCCCTGAAGTGGCTGTGGTCCAGCTATTTCCCCTCCAAATTATATACAAATTTGTGCTGTTTATTCGCATCGGCCCCAATGTGTGAAGGCCTTTAGGCATGAAAAATAGAGACAAAGCATTTTAACTTCTGAATGAAACTATTTAGATGCTATTTTTGTAAAGGCACATCATGCATTACTTGATATTCTTACATGCACTGCTGTGAATAGTGCCAGTCTTGTTTTGTGAAACCTTTTCCTTTTCTCCCCTATAGGATCGTAAGCTTTCAAAAGCAGAACGGCAACGTTTTAAAGAGGAAGCGGGGATGTTAAAGGGACTACAGCATCCCAACATTGTTCGCTTTTATGACTCCTGGGAGGGACCTTCGAAAGGAAGGAAGTGCATTGTATTGGTCACAGAACTCATGACCTCTGGTACACTCAAAACGTAAGTATCAGACTAAGCAGATTGAAGTTGTGTAACAATAAAATGTTTACATATAGTATACATAGGGATAGTACATAACTTTTATAACAAGAAAAATCTTTATAATTAGTATTTTTATGGTTTTGTAATAAAACTACCACATTTGTAAAGTGGCTCATGTGGAAGCATAGTTCAGAATGAGCTTTTCTCTGTTTACATTTATCTAGAAGTACACAGGAAGAGTAAATTAATTAGTTTTGTGTTTCAGAGTGTGTGAAAATTACAATCTTTCTTTTGTAGATATCTGAAGCGGTTCAAGGTGATGAAAATTAAAGTGCTCCGTAGCTGGTGTAGACAAATCCTGAAAGGACTCCACTTTCTTCATACCCGGGCTCCACCAATCATCCATAGAGACCTCAAATGTGACAACATTTTCATCACAGGTCCAACTGGATCTGTCAAGATTGGAGACCTGGGACTGGCGACACTCAAGCGTGCATCTTTTGCCAAGAGTGTTATAGGTATGAATCCAAAGTCGCTTCTGTTTTTCGGGAAAAACTTTTCTGAGGTTATGATTATTTTCTTTTAAAAAGTTGTATTTTTCTGACAATGTGGTTTCAAAAACAGACCACAGCGTTTCAGCCATTTCTCAAACCACAGCTCAAACGGAGGCCAGATACTGTGGTGATCTTAGGCAGATAACCACAATGCTTTCCCTCTGCACACTTGCTTTAAATCAATTTTAGTCCATGTACAGAACATTTCTGTTTGTTTCTCTAAAAAGAGAGGGCTTTTTTTCCAGGCATCTACTGAATGTAAGTAGCGCCTAATGTTTCTCATACGATTTGATTATCAGTATCATTATTGTAGTACTTGTCATGCCTTCTTTGGGGCTGTTCAGGCCAAAGCTGTAGGTATGACCTTTGTTTCTGTTTTAGACGGGTCTTTGTTCTGTGGTTTTGAAATATGTGGTCTGTTTTGCAGTTACACAAATAATGTTTAACATCTCTTTCTATGGCTTTGCCTCAACAGGTTTTTTTTTCTTTTTTCCTAGTGTTTGTCTCTTGCTGTCTTTTGAAATATTGCAGGACTGCAGAATCTTTTTGCTCCATCTCTATGTGTCCAGGGAGCTTTCTCCGCTTTCTCTCTGTCAGCGTTTTGCCTTTTTTTTTTCCTTTTTATTTTTCCTTCACATTCTTGGGTATGTTTTTAAAATGTAGGCTCTAGCCTCAGCTGTGCCCCATTCTGCTGTTTGGAATGAATAGGGTACTGCTGGTCATTGAGTAAGTATCTTTTATGGGCCTGGTAAGTCTGACAGTGTGCTGTAATACACATCAATATCAAAAACAATTACAATCAAATAATGAGTTTTTCTGTGTAAGACCCAAGATTAAATCTAAAATAATTGATACAACAAGGCTGATGTGCAGGGACACACTGTTACGCACTGTAACTGGCTATGGGATCTGTAACGGTTTCCTTCTGCAGGTCAGGAGGAGATGGTAAGTCAGACTTCAAAAGGTGAGTGGAGTGTCAAGGGTGATGTTATTGTGTTTTAAGATGATGTCTTGACAAAAGTTACTTCCATAGCTAGTTTAATTCCTTAAGGAGTAATTGGCTTTGCCTTTTAATGAATGTTATTGTATTCCAGCTTGGGGGTTACTCAGAAGTGCCTCGTCTTAGCTAATCTCTGAAGACTTAAAATAATCACTCCTGCCAACAATTGTGTTCTGCACATTGGCTACCTCAGTCACTCTCTTATTTCCCATCATGTGAGGGTCTTACACAGACAAACACGTGCCTCCTTCTCTGCAGTTTTAACTGAGTCCATGTCCCCTTCCTTTTTTGTTTTCTGTCTCCTTTTTTTGCTTTCCTTCCCATTTTTTTTCTCTCTCTCTTCCAACTTTCACCTCACAGGTTCTACTGCAGGAGATTTCATCAGACTGGTCACTCATCTCATCCTCCTCTTCCTCAACCCCCCATGGGTTAGAGGGGCAGAGGGACAGTGGGTTGTGAGAAGCCCACACAGTCAGTAAGGGAGATCGAGAGTTCTGAATAGTTGTTTTGATTTAAGGTACCCCTGAGTTCATGGCGCCTGAGATGTATGAGGAGAAGTACGACGAGTCAGTGGATGTATATGCCTTTGGAATGTGCATGCTGGAGATGGCCACCTCAGAGTACCCGTACTCAGAGTGCCAGAATGCTGCACAGATCTACCGCAGAGTAACCAGCGTAAGTTCTTTTGTCAACCCTCCATGTCACGACTCTGCCATGCCTTCACCTACTCCTATGTGTCACGAAGGCTTGTGTCCCTGGAATTTTTTTTTTTTTTATTCCTGCTCACATATTTTTAGCTTTCAATGCATTTCCGTTCACTGTTAGAGAAAATGTGTTCTTAGCACCAATAACCATTATTTTGCTTTAGTCAATCTTAATTTTCTGTAATTGTGGTGTTTTGTCGGCAATATCATGTAGACATGTGGTGTGTGTGTGATCAGACATAAGCACAGGGCTAATGTGGCAAGTTTAGCTATTCTTTCATTTTTTTCTGTTCATGCTGTTGTACTGAAATTATTAGTCACTTATGATTCAATCTTTTGCAAGTATCAGTGTCTGAGAGGTTTAACCTGTTTCTGTAATGACCTAGATATATAATCTCAACTTTAACTTTTGTTTTTTCTCAAGAATTGACAGGCAGAAGGGTTTATGACATCTTTAAACATAGAAATACTAATATGTATGCGTCACATCATAATAATAAGCAGTATTTCCTCTTTTTGCATTTAGAAGATCTGTTTTTAACCATTTCTCAATTTTCCTGCAACACAGGACAGACCTTTGCTCTTTATAGTCTCTCCCACTCTTACGCCCTCCTTTTTACCCCCACTTGACCTTCTGCTTTCTTTAAAATCTTTCTCTAAAAACATTTTTTTTCTAGTGTTGATCTCCACTGAGTATAACTGTAAATAGATGATCATACAGACAGCTGGTTTTCAAATTATAGTGTATAGTCCCTCAGGAATGACAGCTTGTTGTGGTTGGATCGTTGTCAGGCAGGAAGAATCTATCATTTAATCTAATTTGACCAACAAAACTAGATGAGAAAATTGAAGATTTTCTGTGTGTTTTCTGAGAGTTGACCATAGTTTTTATGGTAATCTAAAGAAAAGGTAGAGGGTAATATCCGGACTAAGAAAAGGTCGTCTTTTAGAGAGTCCTTCTCATTTAGAGTTCTGTGTTTCCCTTAGGGAGTGAAGCCAGGCAGCTTCGACAAGGTGGCCATTCCTGAAGTGAAGGAGATCATTGAGGGATGCATTCGCCAGAACAAGGACGAGAGGTCTATCACTTCAGTACAGCACATTGAACTAATTCCTCCAGGAAAACATGCTTTCATTAGCTCACTGCAAGTTCTCTGTCCGTTTAGGTACTCAATCAAAGACCTTCTGAACCATGCCTTCTTCCAGGAAGACACAGGTGTTCGTATAGAGTTGGCAGAAGAAGACGATGGCGAGATGGAAGCGATTAAGCTGTGGCTAAGATTTGAAGATATTAAGAAGCTGAAGGGGAAGTACAAGGACAATGAGGCTGTTGAGTTTTCTTTTGATCTGAACAAAGATGTCCCCGAGGATGTTGCTCAAGAAATGGTGAATTAAACTGATTAACACTCGTTGATATTTGAAGGGGTTTGTTGTGTTTGTGTTAAGTTCTGCTTGTATGGCATATTTTTGTTTTACAGGTTGAATCTGGTTACGTTTGTGAAGGTGACCACAAGACCATTGCAAAGGCCATAAAGGACAGAGTGTCTCTAATCAGTAGAAAGCGGGCACAACGGCAGCAGGTCAGTCTACAGTCACCATGATGTATTTATGCAATTTGTTTTTTACCAGACTCTTATTTTTAGGCTTGATATGAACTTCTTTTTTAATCCGAGCTTTGTTGGGATTTTTTTTTCTCCAATTCTCTTCTAGGTTAGAGAAGATCGTGAGAAAAAGCTTGAAGAGGACATGCAGGCCCAGGCACTGTTGGCACAGCAGCAAAGCCAGCAATCTAGTATAGACATGACTCCTCATTCACAGTCAGTGCCCCCGCTCGCTTCTTATGTTCCTCAACAATCTAATCAACACAGCACACAGATGAGTGCTCAACCAGCATCTCAGCAAAGCCTCCCAAGCTCTAACTACAGCACTCCTCAGTCCAACCAAATGACTGGCATGTCACAGGGAGTCTCCTATGTCCCCCAGTCAACTGTCCCAGTTCCACATCAGAGTGTAACTGGCATCCAAACGGAGCCTGAGGAACCAGACACTGACCAACGGTTGCAGCACACTGGAGGGGGTATGTACCAAAGATGATTGCTAAAAATACATTTGATCCCCTGAACAATGGCACAATGTTTGTTTTGTGTGTTGCAAATCTATCAGAGATGCCCGTCTCTGATCCTTAATGGCAACAGTCCTCTATGTTTTTACTGTTCCTGGCTCCAACACGCATGACCCAAATAAATAAATCATTGTGTGGAACTTGTTGACTGATCCATTTTTAAACTCTGATCCATTAAAACTGAGATTCTGCCTTCATGCAGGACGGCAGCCTTTGAGGACTGACTTTGGACACCCTTCACAATGATTGACCCTTTTGTCTCCCTGTTGCAGCTCGGGACACGGGGGACAAACTACCGAGCTCCTCTATACTTCCTGAGGCCTTGCCTCAACAGCCAGGAGTAACCTACACTTCTCCCAATCAGCATCCACCTCTTCAAGTGCCATGTCTGCCGACGCAAAGTGATCCAACACAACAGCCGTCATTGGTGAGAAAATGCCATAAATGTATATAAAACACAACATTTTTAGGATGTACTCTAGATTAACCGATGGACGGTACCTCCCTGCGCTGAATCAGCATTTTAACTGGGAAGATTTCTTTTAATGTTGTGGTTAGACACACAGTCTACAGTATTATTAAACTTTGGGTGTGTTTGTCTGGTTATATTCTGTAATGAACTAATGGTATTCTCTCTCACTCTCTCTCTTTGTGCTGCATGCAGGGTCCTCAGTCTGAAGTTGTTCCTGGTGCATCAAACACCCAGTCTGTTCCAGTGGTGCCTCCCCAGGTATAAAACGTTTCTGAAAAAACGCTTTTACTGGGGTCGAGTATGTCACAGCAGAGTGTTTCACAAAAAGCACGCTAAGCAGACGTTTGTATCGACACAGGAAATCTAAACTTTAGTGCATCCATAAATCCAATATTCATAAGATCAGGTTATTGTGTTGACAGTTGGGATCTTTTTCCCCCACTTGTTGCTTTTCCCCTCCGCCAACAAATTATTTTATTTCATAGTTTGTTACTCTTACCTTGTGCTGTTTTGTTTCTTATAGTATCGAGTGTACTACCAACCATCGCCTTCCCCTCAGGTAGATAAAAAGTCCCATTTTCCTGCTACAACTTCTCATTATGCGGTGAAAAGGAAAGCACGTACTGATAAAGTGAACACATTATCTGTATGAATCTGTAATGACGAGCTTTTCTGACTTCCTGCTTACCTGTTGGAGGCTTAGAAGAGGGTTTGTAGTACTCTGAAAAAAACCTTTTTAAATGCAGTGTGGACTCACATGTCTGCAGAAGATCCTTTGAAGTTGACATTAAATGTTCACTGAGCGTTGATGCTGCACTGTTTTAAATTAGTGTAGTAATGTAACCCTACAGGTAAGTGTACGAGATGTTAAAGTAGCATTGCTGTAAAACTCCAGGCTATTTTTAGATCATATGATAACATCTTACCTGTCCATCTGTAACTGTGTTTCTGTTCTTTTTGTTTATCCTTTTTATTTCTATAGAATCCCGCTCAGCAGGTTATGATGCCCGCATCTTCTCAGTCCTCTCTCCCCCAGCAGCAGCAAGAGAGTGGTTCACTGCTGCCGCAATCACAGACTGGACTTCAGCAGCTACAGGTATTACATTAACATCTTGCTTTTAAAACGTGTAAAAACCATGTGAAAAATGTGCTTTAACACCTGAATTCCTCTTATTTATGTAGTATGAGTGGGATGCAGTCCTTCTTGTATTTGGTTTTATTCAAAGTCTTTTCTTTTTGTTTCGTCTTGACATTTCTACATCTGTCCCCTTTTCTGTTTTCCATTCTTGCATGCTTCTTATACTTGCATGACTCATAGTCTTGGGCCAATGATCCAAGTCCTCCTATAATGTCTCCACCAATCAACGCTGAGCATCTATACTTCCTCTATCAGGCTTCTTGCCTCTCGATTCTGCAGGTACTCTGTGTGAATGGTGGCATGTGGGTCAGGTGTGAAACATTTGTTTCTGTCCTCTGCGCCTGGAGAAACAGTATTTATATTGTCACGCTTGAAGAAAACAATGTTACATATTTTTGCAGTACATATCAGCGTCAACAGTGATGGCAATCAGGAAAAACTATTACAAGATTTAAAATGGGTTGAAATGTTTTTGCCACAAGGAGCTTTATGACTGCATTGAAACAATGTTTTGCTCCCTGTTTCCTGTGGATTAGACATGATCATTTCAGGTTAACATTTACTCTGTTGTGTACATATCTGAATTGCTATTAATCCAAATTGGCACGATTACCTTCTAACAGACCTGTATCAGTAAATATGTTGGCTCTTAATCAGGTTTTTATTCATGAGCAAGCTGTTTTTGATCGATATCACTACTGCCCAGTCGATTGACGCACCCATCCCAGTTATACGTACTGGCATGGAGAGGGATTTGTAGAATTACGGTAAGCTGTATAGCCTGAAGAAATATCCTCTAAAGCACAGCATAAAGGGCCTCCTTCTGAAGGGAGTGAAAACCAAACTGCACAGCAGTGTTTACACTCTGCCTGGAACTCATTACTTAAAAGCTCCACCTGGTGGATAGTCTGAAAGAACTAGTTAATAATGTTTAAAAAAAAAAAACTTTTTGTTGTTTGAACAGCAATACGGCAAACATTTTAATAAGATGTAAATATGTAAAATCTGTATTTCTTTATTACTGAGAGTTTTCATGTTTCAGGGTCCTGTGACTGTTCCTCAGTCGACACCGATGGAGCAGCCGGCAGGAGCGTCTGCCTTGGTGCCGCCATCCGCAGACAGGTGAGGCGGATGTTGCCTCAGTTATGTTTCTTCTTCCTAAAATCAATTCTCACAACCTTTTTTGTATAAAATGTGTCTCCTCTAGCTGTCTGTCAGATGCAGCGTCAGGTCTTAGTGATGGTAACGATGGAAGCTCTACATCAGGAGGTCGCCACGAGGGGCGCTCTCTGAAGCGTCACCAAAGAAGATCCGTACGCAGCCGCTCTCGCCACGACAAGACCACCAAGGCCAAGCTGAATGTTCTCAGCGTACGCATCTATCCATTGATGCTTTGTCCGATTTTTGTTACTGAGCAGTTTTAATGAAAATATCATTTGCAGATCTCTAATGTGGGAGACAGAGTAGCAGAATGCCAGCTGGAAACACACAACAGAAAGATGGTGACCTTTAGATTTGATCTTGATGGTGATAACCCAGAGCAGATTGCACAGATTATGGTAAGGCTTTGTGTCACTTCAAACATTTAATTATCGTAAACATTATATGCAAAGGTACATTTTTGCATTGATGATACCTGCAGCTCAACCTCCTCTTCGTTTCAGGTTAAAAGCGATTTCATCTTGGAGAGCGAGCGCGAGTCCTTCATCGAGCAGATCCGTGAGGTCATAGAAATGGCCGACGAGAAGAGAGAGGGTATGAAGGAAGGCTTCCCGCAGGTATGCTGCTCATTGTTTTCAGTCCAGTTCCCATTATGGCTGTTTTTAACTCTAACCTGCTCAACTTGATTAGTTCATTTTAGGTAAAGTGAATTTTGTTTGTTTACAGCTGAGTGATCAACAACAGCCTGAGCTGGCTGTTCCCATTATTCCAGGTGAACACACTTGAGGCAACCACAGTGTTATACAATGTTTTATTTTCAAGCAGAGATTTTTGAGTCATTACTTTTTGTCTTCAGGCTTTTCTCCCAGCGTCGCTGCTGAAGTGTTTCATTTAGGACGTCGTTTCATAGTCAGCCCTGTGCCAGAGTCTCGTCTGAAAGAACAGTTCTACGGTGACTCTTCAGCTAATGCATCCTTTGCAGATGAACCTGCCTCTGGTAAGGGGACAAAATGTTATTTTATTATCAAGCTACTGGTTTTATTTAGTTAATTTATCTTTTTATGTTGTTTGTGTAAAGCTCCCCTAGGTCTTTCCCACTCTGCTCCATCCGGGGTCCTCAAGGAGGCTTTCAATAAAATAAAACCTGCTCGTGTTGATCGAAGCAACACCATTCATCTCCCTGCTGCTGAACAAGAACCCGTCACTCGTCCATCCATTGAGGCTGGGTCAAACTCCAGTACTCCAGAAGCTGCGGCTTCCACCACCAGTACTGCTTTCCCAACTGCTTCTCTCACAACCGCTGCAGCCTCCTCACCTCCTCAGTCAGCTGGGAGGGTTTCGCCCCCAACAATACTTCAGCCACAAACTGCCATCAGTGATCCAAGTCCGCCACCCCAGTCTTCTCATGAAACGGCTCAGTCCCCACCAGCTGCAAGCGTCCCCCCTCCATCCTCTGCCGTTTCCCCTCCTTCAGCACAGGCCTCCGTCCCTGCAGTACCTGCAGCTCAGCCAAGTGGTACCCCTGCCACTTCGGTTGCTGGTTCCACTGTAGTTGGAACGGTCTCCACTTCAGAGCCCTTTAATAGTGCCGTTTCATCTTCTCAGCCTATAAATTCATCCATTCATGCTCAGCCCCCACCTCCCACCACATTATCCAGTCAGACCCAGGTTCAGTCTCAGCTAGTGGACTCGGAGGGGGCTGAGCACCTGTCTAAAACAGCTGGCAGAGATGACATCCAAGCCCTGAAGGAGAAGTTGCGATCCCTTTTTCACGACCAGAGCTCCACTTCTACGTCTGTGGATCCCAGTCAGAACACAGGGACCTCCTCTCCTCCCACTGGAACTTCCTCCCCTCCACTTGGAACGACTCTGGTTCCCCCATCTAACCTTCCACTCGTTCCTGGAGTACATAGCGTGCCGGGCTCCACAACCACACCAGGAGGACATGCCCAGACCCCTCCATCTAAGCCCAGGGCGCAGGTCTGTGATTATTGCAGTACCCAAAAGTAAATCCAGCTCGCTGATTCTTCTTGCACTCATTTTCTTCTCATTTCTGTTTTTAGACTTTGCCTCCCGGTTTCGAACAGTTGACTGCAACACCTCCCTCCGATGTTGTGCCCCCTTTCCCCGGACCAAATCAGGTTAGCTTACATTTTCCCTGCAACTCTCCCCAATCTCTCCCCAATTCCAAGGCAATGTAATCAATCTCTCTTTCAAAGATGTGCCTGATCTATTGGATAATATAAAGCCTGAAATGCAGGATTGTGATCTGATCTGGCACTAATTGTTTTCTATAACAGGGTCTTGAAATGAATACCAACGACTCGAACCTAATTCCCTCCATTGGCTCGGCCCTCTTAACAAAACTAAGATGCCTGTTTTTGGTGTTTGGTCCAGTAGTAGTGGCCGCTTTGTGTCACATGAGGATGGGTTAATGACCATGACTCTAGGATCACTCCTCCCCTGCAAACACGGTGGTACTGACCAGGAGAGGTACTGACATAATGAGTCGTTTGATCTGCTCATTTATTATATTATATAAAGTAAACTGACCGTGTTTCATTATTTTAATTATCTCGAAAAATCTAAAGAAAGGATTTTCTTTCCAGATTATAAATCCAGAAGGCAAATGAGGCTCCAAGCTCTGTGGGTTAACTGTAGTACGCTGTTCAGCCTGTATGTCACATATAGATCACTGAACTTTTATCAATGCCAGCCATTTCCTACTAAAGATGAAATCTTTTGCAGGCCTTAAACCAGAGTTTCCTTCTATCATGGCTTGATTTATTCTGCTAATTATCTTATAAAGACTGGGATGCTATTCTGAATTAGCATAAATTACATGTCTTTGTTTGGTTAAGTGGGGCAGATTACAACATTACATCACTGGTCTCGGCAGAATATAAATGAATAATGATGCATCGTGTAGTTGAAGGGGTCTGTGGTAAATCTCTATGCTAGAATGTATAATAAGTCTTTAAAAAGAAGAATATAAGGAAGTGAGTGAAAGTGCAGAAATCAGAATTCATTCACTGGTTTGTCTCAGTGGCTGTACAATCCATCGGGTCATGGTGTGTTCACCTTCCTCAGTTGCTCATGTCCTGTTTGTCTGCTTCCAGTCACAGCAGCCTCAGGGGAATGTAGACACCCACTTAAGAAGAGCTAGTAGTCCAGAAAGCATTCAGGGAGATGACAAAGCTCCACCTGCTGCTTCAAATTTCAACCATGAACGTTTCCAGGTGAGTTCAGTCGCACATTCAAACTAAACCTAAACTGCATCCAGACTTTAAGTGCTCGCTTTCTTTATTTACAGGTCTCTGTTGCAACCGAAGCTGCATCCGGGAGTGCTCAAGATCCGCCCAACATCGTTTCCTCTTCCTCCCTCACGCCATCCTCTACTTCGTCTTCCTCTTCTTCCTCCTCCTCCTCACCCTCGCCCTCCAGTCCAGAAAATACCCACCACAAGTCGTCTTCTCTGTCCAAAGTAGTTTCTGAAACCGATGGAGTCTCATCCGTCTCCGCCGGTCCTGATGGTAAACCCAAAATAGTTGGACGCTTCCAGGTGTCCAAGAGCAGCATCTCACCTGTGCCAGTCGCTGGCTCTAAAGTGGGGCGATTTTCAGTCACAGGTGGGCTGCAGATTCACAGCAAATTACCAGTTATCCTACTGGGACAGGGTGCTTCTGCTGCCTGTCCCAGTGCTACTCAAAACAGATCCTTGACAGTCTTTCTTATCTCATTTCCTGCAGTGACCCCTGCACCAGCAGCAAGCTCCAGTCCATCTCATGGCTCCAGTATGCAAAATGGCCCGACATCCTCAACCTCAGACTTCCCTAACACTCATAACAGTAGTGACAATGACTCTGAAACAGACGATGAAGCCCTAAAGAAAGAAATAAGTCGTCTGAGAGAAAAGTAAGTCACACAGACCTCCTATCTCACTTTATTTTCAGTAAATAAAAATACTGAAGGGATCGTGATTGTGGTCTCTTACAGACATATGATGGAGATCCAGGCTTTGCAGAGTCGTCAGAAAGAGGAAATAGAGGCTTTGTACACACGAATGGGAAAACATGGTCCTCCATCTGTCTTCTCACCTGCTGTGGCCATGGCTGGAGGTCGCCGTAGGCTCAAGAGTAAAACCTACAAATCGCGTGGTAGCGGGCAGCCCAGTCCTGTGCATTCTGGTAAACACTGGAAGATTTCACCATACATTTACTCCATGAATGGAAACAGAAATGTTGTTTTTGTGTGCACGTTGTGAGACATCTTATTATTGGCGTATTCTAATTGTGCGTTAAACCTTCAGTTCAGAGCCGCGGATCAGATTCTCCTTCAAATCAGAGTTCACACTCTGCAACAGAGTCTTCGGAAGCTGCAGCGAGCACAACATCCACGCTCAAACTGTCTCCATCTATGCCGAGCCTGAGTAGCTCTGCTATGGGTAAGAGCAAGGGCCTCTTTTCACAGCTCAATTCTTAACCCATGTTTTGTTCTTAATGTGTCGCCCGTCTTGCCGGCATTTCCAGGATCAAGTGGGACCAGTTCCACAAACGGTTCAGGCCACTGCCAGAACGTCTCTACTTCGCTGTCCTCGGCCACTGGATCTGCTCCGTCTGCTTCTCAAAGTCAGAAGGGCAAGATCACCTTCACCGATGACTTGCACCAACTGGTGGATAATTGGGCCAGAGATGCCATCAGCCTCTCCCAGTGCAAGAGAGTGCCTAAAACTGGAACACAAGCAACCCTTGGACAAGATGTATGTGTTCAGTGTACTTTCAATATGAGCACCTTGTTTCTGTCCACCTTTTTAGCACTCTGCATATTTAACTTATCTTACAGATCACCCCTCCAGCCAACATGGGCCGTAAATTTTCAGCTCCAGGTTACCTCTGTCCAGCACTTCCCACGCCGTCCACTCACATACCCAACCCGGCCCCGTCCTCAGCTTCTCTGGGGCCTCGTAAAGGCTCTGTGGGACCGGTTGTCCAGGGGTTTGGCTATGCCTCAGCCCCTTACAGTGCTCCCCAGTGGACAGGACCCACAGGCACATCCCAGGTCAGCATGCATAACCCGGCACAGCCACTGAAGCAGTACCAGCCACCTACGACTGCCTCGGCATCCTTGAACCAAGGCTTTCACATGGGAACAACACCGGCCAGCCAGAAGTCAGTTCCTGGAGGATCCAACCCGCGGTCTACGTAGCCCAGACAAAGCCCTGCTCCAGGTTGAGACAAACAGGGCAGAGGGCACTTCCTCTCTTTACACTTTGCTGGATAGCTGGCGTTGTATTTTGTTTTTTCTATTTAAACCTTTACCATGTATTTTTTTCCATAAAGAGTTGCTCTGCGTGGTTCTTGTCCTCTCAGGCAGAATTAAGTCTGTCTGGAAGTTGGTGGGAGAGTGCAATACACATCCACAGCACAAGAGTCTCACATTCAGCCTCCCATTAAGCTGTGGAAACGGAGCGGTGACGAGTCAGGTGGTTGTGTCTGGTGATGTATTGACCCAAAGGCATAACCAGCAGCAGCCAAAATGTGTCTTTTGAGAGCAGATATTGCAATACTGTCATTCCTTATAAGGGGAGAAGGGATTGTGGTTGATATCCTTACTGATCTGGACTTTAAACCAACCTGGGACTGAAGACTGTTGAACTTACAAGGAATAGATGTGTGTTTATACATATAACTGATCATTAACCTGGTAAAGACGTAGGGTGGAGAGTAAGGTTGTATCAGAGGATGTGTGTATAGAGAATAAGAGTAGGTGTTGGATTATCCCAGATGGGAAAGTAAAGTGATTCATAGTTGGGCAAGGAAAGACTTTGTATGTTAGGCAGGGAAATGGGTAAAACTACAGGATGAAAACATCCCCATAACTTTGAAGTAAAATGCAATAATGGTGAAGTAGATGAACTGTCCCTTGTACTTGTGGCCTTAAACACGTTTAAGCATCGGCTGTGTACGTAGAGATTTCTTCACTGGGTTATGATTCTGTGCTTCTCGAACATTTTGTCTTTGTGATTTGAGTTTTATTTCTTATCAATTTATTATACTGATTATTTCTTCTGACATAAAAGCCAGTGGACCTGCCACGTCTAAAAGTATTGTCCTGGTGTTGACCGCCATTCAGAGTTTGGAACTGACTAGATGCTGCTGGAGATGCAATCTGAGTGGAAGGTGCATGTGTAGTGTTAAGATGTTTCTTCTTATCTTCTTTCCCTACACACACACACAACCACTTTACTTTGTGCTCAACTGTGAGAGAATAAATTTCAGGATATGTTTATAAAAACCTACAGAAGGATTTTTTTTTCATTAGGGTTCACGGGTTTCCGTCTGAGTCAAGTGTCCGTACCAGTGGTGCAGATGGTGCTTAGTTCAAAGATAAACTGGTTATTAGCAAAGTCTTGTCACGAGATATTTCCACCCAAACATCTAACCTCACACAAGTGTCTGGGGTTGTCTCTGTCTGTGGTCTGTTTTTGTATGCATATATTTAATAAAATGATGTTCTTAATGGACCTGTATTCAGCCATCAGATTTTGATGTTGTTTCACTGTAATTATTATTAAGGGTTGTTAAACAACATGTAGTTAAAGAAATATAAGAAGTGCAATTGCAGGGTGGTTGTTGTTGGTATTCTATTCACCATGCAGGATTTTGTTCTGCGGTTTATTAAGCTCTGTCCGACTCCCCTGCGCCCGTTTTCTATATTATTGTATATATGCTATTGTGAGATAAATGCTTTCCATAACTCAGTGACTAGAGTACGCTTGTGGTGACCCACTCTAAATGCACATGCACTCAAACCTGTAAACACGAGGAACACTTTAGTGCCTTGCATCCTCACTATTGACAAGTTCCAGATTCATCTAGTCCTGCAGCTGTAACTGTCCTAAACCAGTGCACGATGTAAACGCCACCAGACGCGGTGGGTTCAGAGCATGCAACGCTAAAGCGGAGGCTACACGCAGGCCTGCAAAACATTAAGCACACCGAGTGGAAACCATTTCTTTTCTCTACAGTTACATTGGTGTGGTTGTGTAATCCAGCTGTGTATACCTATATGGCTCATGTTAACATGATTTTGCTGACATTTGTTTTTGTGGATTTATTATTAAACGATTTCATGGAGGCACTTGTTCAGGCAGTGAGTGAGCTGTGCAAAGTTTAAGTCACCGTGCTGACTCAGCTGTTTCATCACCACACAGGAGTGCCATGCTGTTGTTGTGACTCTTTCGCCTGCTCTTAGATTAACTTCTCTAGAGAAAAAATGAGTTGCTGCAATGCAGAATATGCAATGTTTAAAGTTTTATATATGATGGGGACTGAGGGGTAATGGAAACATTTGCATGCTGTCCAGGGTTGCTCCCGACTTTAATGTTTTTGATGTTAGAACATCAAGATTTCCTTTTTCCGGACCATATCACAATATAAGTTCAGTAATTTAACAATATCACAGGCACAACTTCAGCATCAGATTATCAGCATGAGTCCTGCATGCCAGTTTTACTGCTGTTCAATCTTATCAATAAACTTACATTCGGCCAGTGTACAGCACAAGCTCACAAGGTTGAGATCCATGTACTACTATACTATCAGACCTCGATACGGGCCACTGACGCACAGTTATGCTTTTATTTTCTTATCTTTCCCTGATGACTTCCTGTGACCCAGTGTCTGTTTTGTGTATGTTTTTCACATTGTACAAAATGTAAAAACAAATAAAAAATATCAATTTCAACTCAATTTTCTGCAGTCTAACACTGTTTCTCCATTCATTTAACTTTTTTTTACTTATTTCTCATTCATAAGGCTGAGAAATGGGATTTTGGCACATTTTGTTGGGTTTATTTCTTTTTCAACAACTAAAATAAAGACATTTTTATAAAACTAAAAAACAATTTAGTGCAATTTCACCTTAAATGCATAAATAAAATGAGTTTAAATAACAATGCAATAAAAGCAGCGTGGGATTTCAGGTGTCCAGCCTGCGTTTCTTCATGTGCTGTGCTTGTCTGTGTGGACTGAAGACGTCACCTGAAGGTTGGAAAAGCAGAAATTAAACGTGGAGAAGTAAGCTGGGGGCATGGCTCCCTCAGTGACTGCACCCCAACCTTACTTGGTTTTCCCTGATAGTAAATATGATGCGGGAGTCTGTGTTGATAATGATGTGAACTGCTGTTTGACGGGGCCTCTGGGGATCTGCCCGGAGCTCTCTGAGGGGTTTTACTGCGTGTCTGCATCTGGTGATTTCCAGGTGTGCTGGGCCTGAGCCCTCTGGGAGTATGACAGCCAGCAGGGGCATCCAACTCCTCAATCCCATCCAGAGTGAAATCCCAGAGCTCAGGATCATCTGCAAAAGAAGGCGAGAAGTAGCTGATGCGTTGCTTTGTCCGTGAATCCAGAGCCTTCTGATGGGAGTTTAAGCACCTGTTAAGCACACGTCCCTGCTGCTGAACTTCTTGTTTTCCACTGCGGTGCCGTCGCTCAATGCCGGCACTCCGTCGTGACCTGAGAAGCAAAAAACAAACAAACTGGAGGCCAAACAAGATGGAAAATCTCTGTTTTTACCTTCTTTACCTTCAGTGGATCTCCGTCCGATGGGGACCTCTGCCTCCTCTGATTTGGCTTGGTCTTGTTTTTGCTGCAACTGCTTGGCCTCCATCTCTCTCCTGAACTTCTGCTGCAGCTGCTGTTGTCTGAGTTTTCTCAGCTGCTTGGGGTCTGTGTGCGCTTCGGACCCAACAACATCCACAGAGTCCATGACGGATCTTGGAGGAGGAGAGGGAGTGGAGCTGATGCACATCCGCAACAGAGATGAGAACGTTTTGAGTGATGTTAGAAGTTTGGGCCGTTTTTACCTGGAGCTGATGTTCTCCTTCTTCCTGCTGGGACCAGAGTCAGCAGCGCTGGGAGTGTGAACTTCTGAGTGGTTCGACAATCGAGGCTCCAGAAGCTTTCTGGCAGGATCGGCTGCAGGTATGGGATTTTCTACCCGGGATATGCTGCTGAACCTGGCCTTCTCTACGGATGGTTCACCCTCAGACCTCTTTGTCTGACCTGGGTCCAGAGGAGGAGGCGGCTTTGAATAGAAAAGGAAGATTCAGAATTACTGGATTAAATATAGAAATAAGCACAGTTATACTTTATGCTTCATTACTTACCTGCTTGGGAATTTTATTAATAGCAAGGAGGTATTCTTTATCAAGAATGCAGTTTCCAAGGGCGTTGCCAAAACATCTGGACATGGACAAAGTGTTGCAGAAATTTACACTAATTCAACAAAACAAATCTGGATCTATTATCTGTAAAATCCTTTACTTCAGTGCTCTCTTCATGCCATCAGTGACAGCCTCCTTTCTGGCCTTTTCCAGAGACAAAGCTTTAGACTTCAGCCCCTCGCTGACTCCGTATCCCACGTCCTCGTGAAACGAGCCATCCTGGATGAAGCACATTTATTACACAAACTCGTGCAGACATGAGCTTTTACATTTTACTCAAACTGGAACAAAAATAAATATGTACAATCCAATTAAAGACACAAAGGTTTACATCCAACCTTCAGCTGCACTTTGATAAACGCGCTGACTCCAACATAAAACTTGCCATTGATGAGGTCCACAAAGTCTAAAAAGAAAAAGCATCAATTTGTTTATGATATTTAGATGTTAAATCAGGTTTTTTGCAGTTAAGCAAGTCGTACCGACGTTCTGCTGGGAAATGGAGTGAGACCATCCGTTGTACCCAAACATTTCATTAGCCAGGCTGACGACACGATGCCCTTCAATGTAACACACCTGTTAAAACACAGGCACCTTTATCATGATCAAACTAAAAGACTGGGGTGAAAACAAGACGCAGGTTTTTATCATTTCTTGTTAAAGATGGAGAGAAAACAAAGACTTGCTTTCTGCCCTCCTCCAGCCATTCTGGTACTGATGTACTCTGGTCCCAGCTTCTGTCGCAGAGCATTGTGCACGGCCTGGTACTCCTCAGCTGTGTAGGTGTACTGAAAACAGTCCAAAATTAGTTTGAGACAAGCAAAACTGCATGTAAATAAATAAGCATTTTCCAGTTGGAGCAATCAGTAAAAGTCCACACAGGTGGGATCATGTCATCCATTCTCCTGCTTATCATAATACTGAAACTGACCACTTAAATATGAACTAATTAACCAGAGAAAATTACTCTTCTAAAGCAAGAAATCCGTACTAGTGTGTGTTAAGTCTGTGACATGAGTGTTAAAGAGGGCGGTAAAGTGATTCCTTTTCGGCACATCTGTTTTCTCCTTACCTGTCCAAAACACCTGGATGCGGGAACGCTCCTCTCCTCACCGGACATGACTGCTAAGATGTCCTGTAGGGATTCATAAAGTCAGATCACATGCAAATCAGCTAAAAACTCAAGAAACTCAAGAAATTAGGTATCTAACCACCAACAGCGGAAAGACTTCGTATTTAAAGCGACAAATGACTCGTTAAAGCTAGCAAATGATGTAACACAAGCAGTTCAAACCGGCCTCTCAGTTCACACAAACGTTGCATTAGTTAAGTCACAATTTCACTTTAGAGGAATTTAAATAACATAAATATATGCCCACCACTTTTAACACTTAAAGTGTTCCTGTTTTTGTTAAATTTGCAGACAAATAGTCGCTTGGTTTTCTCTCATATGGATCTCTGAACTTCCCGCTTGGTCTGTGGAAGGGGGAGGAGCCTATGCTGCATTCAAACGCGTCGGAAAAAATAAAACGCCACTTACTGAACATCATTATCATTTAACTCAATTAAAACAAAAATGAAGCGAATGAGAGGCTGTTTAGTTCACAATTTTAAATAAAAATGATTAGGAGCAGGTCTAAAAGAATATACTAGTAAAGTACAAGTTGATTAAATTGAGTTTAATGTAATAAAATATTACATTAAACTCAATTTCATCAACCTGTACTTTACTAGTATATTATATATATACTAGTATTATATGTATATTTTATTGGCATAGCATACTTTTGTTGTATTGCACATCTCTCTCTCTCTATCTCCCTGTGTGTGTGTGTGTGTGTGTGTGTGTGTGTGTGTGTGTGTGTAGCTTTCGCAACTCTTCATTTTGTGTCACTGCTTTGCAATCATACAGAGATATATTTCTTTTTCGTGTTTTTGTGGTCATTTATGACAAATTTGGTCTGTGTCTCCTATTTTTCTGTCTATTTTTGTTCATATCAGATACATTTGCAGTTATTTACATTTGACATTTCATCGTAGAGTGTTTGTGTGAGTCAGTTTCTTCGGTAATCAGTAGGATTCTGCATATATAACCCCCCACTACCTCTGTGATATATTTAATCCTATATGATGTAACTAAGTATAAATTAAAATCACATTTTACAAAAGAGTTTTCATATCTAAACAGAAAAAAATCTCCTAAATATAGAAGGGAAATAACCACTTTCTTTCTGTCTCTTATTGTCTATCTAAGCTAAACAATGTGGGCCTCTGATCCAGTAAGAACCTTTTTACTGTATCAACAGATTATCTGTCACAACATGCCCAACAGGGGGGCCATGATCTGTTGTTTCTCTGTTTCTGCACACCAACCAAAATTAAATAAATAATCCTATATTGAGCACAGATGTGAGGTTTTGAAAATAAAGTCTAATATGAAAATATAAAATAATAATAAAAAATGTGGGCCTATTTAAATAATGCAAATAAGGGGTTATCTGAGCCTGGCATTGACAGATGGTTAAGACTCACTGTGTTTAGTTTTGGTTCAGTGTTTTTTTAACCTCCTTGTTTGTTTATAGCCTATTCACATTCAGAGGTCAGTACCAAACAGGGGCAACTTGCGGGTTTTCCTCGGTCTTGCACCACTGACTGCACACCTGCATGTTGTGTTACACTGCAGTACCGCACTCCGACTCCGCTTCCTCCTCATGTGCAGAGGAGAAATGGGCTATATTATCCAATAAGTGATAAAACCGAACTGTTTTTTTTCTTAAAACCCAGGGACACCCTCTACCCCACCTCCACTCACTAGTTTATTTATTTATTTGATCGCAAAGCGCGTCCACGTGCTGGTTCGTGGCCGCGTTTAGGTTCGCTTTCGTATCTAGTCAAAACAAAGCGGGGGCGAGCAAAGGCCGAGAGAGAGAGAGAGAGAGAAAGAGAGAGAGAGAGAGAGGGAACGGTGGTTCTTGCCTCATGAATGAGTCCCTCTCCGCTGCACCGCTGCTCGGACCCTCTATCCGCCTGATGTCCGAGAGGATGCGCAGACCGGCGGGGAACGGAAGAGGAGCCACCCGCTGCTGAGCCCCCACAGCTTCAAGCTTCCTCGCGGTACTATATGACCAGTTTCATCCCCACCGAGAGCGACGCGACAAAAAACAGGAACGGTGAGTGCAGGCAGGCGGCTTCTGTGGGCGGACTGAGGAGCATGACACACGGCAACTTTGTGGCCATTATGATACAGTTTTTTATCCATCGATGTTCAAGCTGCGCTGCCTCGCGCGCGTCCATCCTGCTGCGGGGTTTGTTTACTCTGGCACTTTGCTTCGTTCATGCAGGTACAGATCAATACAAAAGCTCCACGTACACATTCCTCCCTCTAGGATAAACGTGGACTGTTGATAGTCTGCTCCGTTTATGGTCGAATAGAAAGAAGCGATGAAAACATCCACCCCCTAAAACAGAAAAAAACACAGCCTCATTTCAAATGATGATATTTAAATAAAAAGATTTCATTGATCTGATCAGACTGTATTCGTCCCCAACAGACAAGGAGGGGGGAGGAGGGGGTGCAGAAATGCCCAGACTGGCGTGGCATGGCACTTTCTGTTGCAGTTTGTGTGCGTTTCTTCCTGAGATGTGATGAAAACTCAAATCAGTCATATTGATCACACACACGTCCACCTTTATTTTTTAAGCACTAAATTGATCCAAGGTGGCAGTGACGGAGGTTCGTCTTTGTTTGAAGTGACAACCCAGACTGCTGTTCTCCTCTCTGACCAGCGGATGGTGCTTTTTTTTATGTACAGTATGTTTCAGTGATGGGAGACACCCAGTTACACTGTAAGGCCATGCACACTCCACACTGTTACAGGAACAATGCGCTCACACACCGCTGCGTGTACACACATGCATTTCCTCTTTCTTGTCTCTTGATGTGTGTGTGATTGCAGCAAGGCTGGGGGTGTTATTGCAAAACACCCCAGCTGTGTTGAAATAGCAGCCAAAGACAAGCCTTTACTGGAAGGAGGTGTGGTTAGACTTTCTCCTCTGGCTTTCTGGGAGGAAATTTTCACTTGTGACTTAATTCGCTGTGTCTGTCTGGAAAGTCTATCAATTCCTTGCAAAGCTGATCTACCATTTTGTCATTATTTCTCTTCCTGTGTTCAGATGCTCGATGGACTCCGGCGGAGGCACGCCTCCCGGACCTCCCCCAGACCCCTCTCCCTCAACTTCAGCACCTTCTCGGCCCCTCCTCCAAGCCCTGATATGGACAGCGGCAGCGAGCACCCAATCAGGAGGTAAGGCTCCGTTTCTGGGATTAGCATTTCACAACATGCGGCACCCTGGGAGATGCATGAAAAATTAATAAGCATTCACAAAAATTCACACCGTCTCTCCTCCCAGATGATTTCATTAACCAGCCGAGCATTCCCTGCAAACACACGCTGGCCTTGTGATGATGATCTCCTGCTGGGATGCTTGATTGACTCTTTTTTTCTTTTAACTTGTGCTCAGTGTTTAGCCCTGCTATTTATGTTTTTGTGGGTGTAAGAGGGGGTCTGGTGTTTACTGCTCAGCAGAGAGTCTCAACTCATCATGAAACTATGCAAACCCAGTGTCCTTACCCCCCCTATGTTTCCCTTCAGGGCATATTTATATGCACTATAAATTACAATTAAGCTACATCTGTGCTCCTGAAATAAATGAAGGAGAATCACATCTTTTGAAGCAGCGTCCCATATAGGGAGAGCCATAAATCAAGCAGGCAGATACATTTCCAGCCTACATTTGTTCACACTCTCAAAGGTTTACAGTGTTTAATGCAGAGTTGCCAGAGGGCATCGGTGCTAGGTTTCCATTTATCCTGCTTCTATAGATATTTTTTGTGTATTCTCAGGATTCACTGCATGTGTGAGGAAAGACCCCCAGTGAAGGAAAACAGTGAAGCATTTGCTCACACGCTGGGTGGAAAACATCCACCAGAGATGCACATTTATAATCATATGTCTGATATTATCGGATGATATTTGCACGAATTTCTTTTAGTTTTTTTTAATGACAACTTTTATGCAACATATTATATATCAAACTCTTTAACAAAATCTGCTCTAACAGATTATGAGCAATTATAAGAGATGTCATGTATTGTTTTCCAGATGTTTGTTTTTTTGTTGTTTTTTCAATTTTTCTTTTTTTTATTGAAATAATGCAACAAAGCAAAAACAGGTACAATGACTGGCAAAAGTAAGAATAATTCAACATATACCACAACAGGATAGATAAAAGAAAATAAACTAAAACAAAAATCTTAACAATAAAAATAACCATTTTAATAGCAAATGTTCAGACAGAGGTTGGAAGAAGCGAATCATTTAAGGCAGTAATTTTGGTGCATTTAGGGTTTTCTATCAAGCGTAATGATTTTATATTATATTCAAATTCTATGAGGAAGGAATTAAAATTTGGGCAAGATTTGGCAAATGTTTGTTTGTGGATGTGAAATTTTGCATGAAGAATTATAACATTTAGAGAATATCTCTTAAAGTAAAAGAGTATTTGGTATTTGTTGATTTTAAAACGTGGTGGTTTAAGGCCAACCAGAATGCTTTGGTAATTTCACAACAAAAAATAGATATATGAAATAGTTTCAGCTTGCTGATGACAGAAAGAGCACAAATAATTTCTATCTGCAAATTTGGAGATAAGGCAGTTAACAGGGTAAATTTGGTGTAAAATTTTTAAATGAATTTCTTTGATCTTGTTAAAAAGACAATATTTGTATGGTAGAAGCCAGGTTCTTTGCCATTCAATATCTGCAATTATTGATCACCAAAAGAACGTCCCTCTAGGTACAGAACAGTTTTTCTTCTGAAATATTTGACGCATGTCCTTATTATCACACTTTTTGTCCTTTAGATCTAAACCATCTAATATTAACAGAGGTTGAATATGTTTGTTTGTTTGACACAATAAATCCTGTGGTTGTGACATCATCAAACCGCGTCGCTACTTCAGTGTAAGGAGCTCGGAAGGAGGTTTATCCACATGTTTTGGTATTATTTCAAAATGTCTGCAGACACCAAACCTGCTACAAAGCAGATGATATGTCTTATTTATCTGAAATGTCTTTTTTCCCCTTTTGTTTTTCTGTTTTAAGGCACATTAAAATGTATCGTATTGGTTAATATAGGTATTTAAAAATAAATTGGATCAAAGTAGCTTATCTGTAAAAGAGCCGGTGTTGGACGTCTCTAATGATGTCTCTATAATCATGATATAAGGGAGACAGAAAATGAACACTGACATGTCAAATGCCCATTATTGACCAAGTTCCTGTCCTGCTTTGTTTCCCTGCTCATGTCCAGCTGTGGACGAGCAGGAAAACCTCCTTCATTGTTACAACTTCCCTTCCTTCTTTCTGTTGTCAGTAAACCAGATGATTTCCTCCCTTTTTTTAGTGCAGTCACCAGCACAACAGCCGCTTCGGCCTTGCTTACCCTGCATGTTCCTCTGGCATCTGTGCTCTGCATAAACATTTGTTTGCATCAATGCTCATATTGTGCTGCCAGAGAGGCAGAGAGGGAGGACGAGAATGCCCCCAGCAGCGCATGTGTTATTGTTTCCTGCTGTTCTGAGATGCAGGGCGTTGCAGTGACACCGTCTGCCTCCCAGCCGGGCTCCACCCATCCTACCCTTAACACTCTGTCCTATCTCACCCCGCGCCGTCTCTGTCCTACTTCTCTCCTCCTCTGTCACCAGCTTCTCTTTCTTTTGTAGTTTTCCGCTGCTTAGGCTCCCCTCCAGCCATCTCCTCGTGTTTCCTCTCTGCATATGTCAGCTCACTGCCTGACCTTGTTTCTCCTCTTTCCACTGTCCTCCCTTCACATTTACCTCATGAGGACGTTACACCGGCTGAAGTTAATGAGCTCTCCAAGCCTCAGCGAGCTCGGGAAAAGCGAGAAGAGTTCACCAGAGGACAGAGGGGAGAAGCAGAAGAGGGCAGGAGCCAACGCCACCTGGAACAGGTACGCCTGAAGCCGTGGGATTTATATGTTGGGTTTTGGACAATAATAAAGGACTGGTTTGTGTTGCAGCATCCACAATGCTGTCATAGCAGTTTTCCAGAAGAAAGGTTTGGCTGATAACGAACTTTACGTCCTGAACGAAGGTGTCCGGTACGTTTCACCAGCTCAGACACATAAACACACTGTAAGGAGAAATCTTCTTTATTTTGGACTGTTTGTGATATAATTTGTATAATTATGGACTGTCCAGTGTTTTGCTGCTGACTGAACGTTTTCTCGTGAATAACTTTGTTTGTGTGTGAAGTGTTTGTGGGCCCGAGGAGTCATGTGGTCAGGCCGAGTATCTCATTATCTTCCTAAACCAGATCCGCCACTTCAATCTGCCTCCACTTTAGCTCAGTTAACATATTTCCATGTGCAAAAATGCTGCGCTGTGGTTGACACATCAGTACAGAAAGACCTGAATTTAAAGGGAAATGGTAAATAAGGCTAAGGCTGTATATTCACATGTCTTTGAGTCTGTTTTTATATCTTTGCAAACCCAATTTTTACACATTTACATGCATTATTTATTCATCTGGAGTTTAGAAAAGAAACTAAGTTGAAATATTTGTTCTAGGCATCTGTTGAAGACTGAGCTGGGGTCCTTTTTCACAGAATATCTTCAGGTATGACACTTTTAGCTTTGTTTTTATCAATATGATTACTTGAATAGAGTCATTTCCATGAGATCCCTTGTGTTATCAGACTAAAATATTAGCTGCATGACGCTGCTTCATCTTATCCTTATACAGAACCAGCTGCTTACAAAGGGCATGGTTATCCTCCGGGACAAAATAAGGTTTTATGAGGGTAGGACTGACGGCACGTGTTGCCTGAAAAACTCAGTTTTACTGGAAGGCACTGGTGACCTGTGCTTTAAACAACCAACCTCTGTGGTTCATATAGGTCAGAAGTTACTCGACTCTCTGGCAGAGACCTGGGACTTCTTCTTCTGTGATGTTCTGTCCATGCTGCAGGCCATCTTCCACCCAGTTCAGGTGCACAACAATTCAAAGAGGATTTCCAGGCTTTTCTTTGAAGTCGCTCATTTTGCGCTCTGTTCCCTGCAGGGTAAGGAGCCTTCAGTCAGGCAGCTGGCCCTGCTTCACTTCAGGAACACCATAGTCCTGAGTGTAAAGCTGGAGGATGCCCTGTCCCGGCCGAGGGCCCGTGTGCCCCCCTCTGTTACACAGATGCTGCTTATTCTACAGGTAGGCTGCAGAAACTTTGCTAAGCTCAGCATATTTTAACAGGTTGCATGGAGCTGGTAGATAGAGATGTGTAACTCTGAGCGTTTATAAGACTCATAGTTCTAAATCATACACATAAAAGACACTTTTTTGTTTCTTTTTGATGCTTAAAAGCTTTGTCTCATTAATAGGGGGTCCATGAACCACGTGGTGTGAATGAGGACTACTTACGGCTGGAGTCTCTGGTGCAGAAGGTGGTCTCGCCCTACTTGGGAACCCATGGGCTTTACTCTGGAGATGATACTGAGGATCATTGCTGTGTTCTTGGTGAGTCAGAAGCAGAGCGATAACAAGTCTTTGTATCTAAACAGAGGCACATTTGAACAAAACCCTCCTTTGTTTTCGTCTTGCCTTCCAGATCAGCGTTTACCGTGGGGCTGGCCCAAGTCAGCCGACCAGGCATCCAAGAACCCGGTGGTACGATCAAAAAGCTACAATATCCCCCTGCTGCTGACCCCTGTGGCGGAGTACGACCCAGATGCCAGCTCGGTTAGCAGTGGAGGAATCCGGCGCCACTCAGCTTGTGAGATTATATCGTGCCTGGAAGAACAAGCCTACTCTGACTTGGCTCCAGGGTCTGAACTGTCCGCCTCCTCCTCCAACAGGCTGTGTGTGGGCTCTCAGTTCAACGGTACAATCCATTTTTATATAAATGCATCTGGGATTTTCCTGGTTTTTGAGTGAAAATCTGAACAGAATCCATGTGAAGCAGCTTTATCTCTTTTCTCCGTGCAGGAGCCGGTGCCATGGACCTGCCCCTATCCTCTCCCTCCATCCTTCATTCCTCAGGAGCGCTCCACGGCACAGAGGCCACTACAACCATGACCGATCTCAGTAAGGGCACGTCCTCCACGCCACCCAGCGAATCATCCAGCCCCGAAACCATAATTGGACAAGTTCTAGATTCTGCCGATTCAAGCTCCGATGGGATATTTATCGATTTCTCACTTCACTCTGCAGAAGCGATGGGGCTTGGCCGCGAGAGCAGGCAGAGCATTGTGTAACTGTGGTTTGTACGGGAGTATTTCAGGAGAAAATGAGACAAAATCTTATTACATTTCAATAAATGGGTACCATCTTCTTTTTCTTTTTTTTTAGTACGAAGATTTTCAATTTCTTCCAAGGACTTTTACAAAACATTAAAACGTTTTTTTTAGCAGCTCAGAGAAAAGCTTGAAGTGGTACTGATATAACAGGACTGAAAATGTGTTTTTATTAACCAAAATAGCAAAATCAACAATGAATGAGCCTCTTTAATCAAAGCCTGGTTGATTTTCCTGCTTTGGGTCAGAGTTGCAGCTGCATTTGTATCCGTCTTACTTCATAGGCACCGTCCTTGCTAAAGGAGAATCAGTTGTTTATTAATCCGCAGCTGAAAATAGTCCCTGGCAATTTGCAACGGTCCATAAAGGTTTTATAAGAATAAATAAGGTGTTGCTTTTATTTATAAATGCAACTGTGTGTGTGTAACCCACATTTACAGCATTATGCTCAGTGTGGAGGCGACACTGGGAGATAAACAAATACGCTTTTGCTTTTTTTGTTAATTTTTTTGTTGTTTATTTTATGGGTTTTGTTGGCGGTAAGGAAAGTAACATTAATGTAAAATTTTTTTAAATGAGAATGTTTTTTTTAAACTTCTGCCATGGTGGTAAAAAGGCCACAAACTTTACATGCACACTACTTTAAATGTCATTTTAAATCTTGTGTTTTTTACATCTTTCAGCTGTTATGTGCTGCTTAGTGGTGAAAAGCTGGTCTGCTCACAGCAGCGCGCAGTGTTTGAGCAAAACTTTCTTCCTTGTGACGGCATTTTCTTCTCAGCATTGGCTTTATGGTTTGAGGAATCTGACAATGTTTGTTGTTTACATTTGAGAAAGACATAAAATTTCAACTGAATGTTGTCTCACACTGTATTTTTGCACCACCACTAACGTGTAAACTGAAGCTCGTTGTAATTTTTAGGACAGCTAGATATTGTAAAGTGAGCATTTATCTGGAAAAGAACTGAAATTTTAATAAGGGCTTTTTAACAGACTCTTTTTCAACAATGTTTTACCTCAAGGGTTTTGTACTTTACTTTTTTTTTGACAATCTACGATGTCTATGGAGTTGTACTTTGTATTATTTCTTATACTAGCCCTATAAAAATAAAAGCATATCAGTAATATTTAAAATATTTGTTAATTTTGTATTTAAATTTTTTTTAAAGTTAAGAAAATTTGCTCAAATCAAAACTGTGAAGATTTTGAAGATTTTTCCAAGAATCGTGAGGAATTGCTGCACAATGGATCAAGACTGAGAGTTCAAAATGTTTTTTCGGGCAGCACTGCATTAAAAGCAGACGCTTCGCTGCATAGCCTCAGAAACCATTTCAAACACAGTTCAACCATATTTATAGAAGATACAGAAATGCCACCATCTGATGTGGACCCAAGCTCATTTATCTGAGACAAAGTGTGAAAATGTTTGGTATGCATGCACACCAAGCTCTGCAGAACAATTAAAGGTCCCATATTAAAACTCTTTCAACAATTTCAGAGATTGTGTCAGCCTGTGGTAAAGATATGAAAGTGGAGTTACTGATGCTACCCAGCAGTTGCCTCATTCCCATTTTCAGAATAAGAACTAGTTAGTTTAGATGCTACAGCTGTCCAACAGAAACACCGATGGGTGAAAGTCTGTGAACCATTAAGAATTGTCTACATTTGTACATGGATAAGCATAAATGATATTTTCCCACTATGTTAGTATAATCTCAAATGACTTGTTTCATCAGTGATATCAAACGGATTTTTTTTGCATTTTCAAAGCAGGTCACAACAGAGATAAGTGAAGGTTTTTATGCTTCTGCGGTCATTTGGCAGGTAATAATAAATTGTTTATCTTTTTAAGCGCATAAGCCTCCACATTTTAACTTCTGGGTTCACAGGACATCTACTGACTTCTCTTTTAAGAATAAAAGCTTTCTTCTTTCTTGATAGACTCGTATTTCTCAGCCAATAAAAGAGGTTTAGATAATCTTAAAGTAATTGTCTGTCTTGTTTAGGTGTTTGGATACTCATTTTCTACTTTTAGGCTTTTTTAAGCTTTATTCTGTTTGACTTTTTATCCAGGCATGTAACTTACATCGCGTGACAGAAAATTACTTTTGTTTTGAAAAGAAATAACAAAGATCTCCGTTTTAAAAAGCGGAACCGGAAGTGACTACGCTGTTGTTTGTAACTAGCTTCAGGCTAATCCTAAAATATGTTATAAAGTCATCGTATAAACGCTCAATATCGACCGTAAAAATACTCATTTTGTTGACGAAGACCCTCGTTTTCACGTAGACGACCAAACGCCTCTTCAGTACTCGGTAAGACACCTTAAACAATGTTTTTTTACAACTTAGCTGTAGCTGTGGAGGCTAATGCTAAATCGAAGTATAAGAAAGTAGACACCACGTTTACTTTCATGCTGCTGTTTGAAACGCAGTTGTTTATGTATTTTCGCAGCAATCAGAGAAGGAGCTTCTAGTATCCTGGTGGGCTCTCGGATCTCTGGTTTTGCCGTGGTCTTCCCTCTCCACAGTCTCGCTGCGTGCAAGTGACACTGACTTGCGCCAGTCCTTCATAGATGAAGATGTCCCTGGCTCAACGAGTGCTCCTCTCCTGGATCTTTGCCCTCATTTTTCTAATCACGCTGGTCCTCAAGCTGGACTCTAAAATCCAGTGGAACTGGTTTCTCATCTTCCTTCCTGTATGGACCTTTGACACCATCCTCATCCTGATGCTGATTGTGAAGATGGCAGGCCGCTGCAAGCCGGACTTTGACCCCAGGGATGGTGAGCAGAGTGTGAAGAGGAGGTTGTGGTACCTGACAGCCCTGCTGCTGAAGCTGGCTTTCTGCTTGACACTTTGCTCCAAACTGGAGGATTTCACTCAGATGTGGGCCAGTGTAGTTTGTATCCCTTTGTGGGTACTATTGGGTGGAGCTTTGGTGGATCTGGGACACAGTGTTTTCCACTTCAGGAGGGACTGAACTTGATGAGTGTTGACATTATAAATGGAAATTTATATATAAATGTTTTAGTGAGTGCACATCACTGAAGACCTATACTGACTTTTATGATTAAATTAGCTGTTTCCTGCTTATAAAGTCATGGCAGGTTGGAAATAATCACTCTGCATGTCGTCTTCTCTCTACAGCAGGAGTAATGTCTGATAAATGAACATTTTAGACACAATGTCTATGTAATCAGACACTTTTCAGTAAAAACAGCATTCAGCTTGTTTCACGCTGCTGCCTTTTCACTCATATGTGATTAACAGTAAAGAAAGGAGCGTATCAGATCCGGTTCATCACTTTTCTGGTTCTGTGATCCAGCATGTGCACCACCTACATGAGACACATTGAATTTTCTACTCTGAGCCGTACCTGTGAAACGGTTTTAGTAAAGAGATATGCAGTCATACACTGTGCACAACAGACATCTTCAACAGTAACCCCAAGTTGTTAAAAGAATTGATTTATTTATCTTTATTATTGTGTCATATTAGTTGTTATTTGGCATCTTTGTGAATGTGATGCAGTACACTTATGTCTGACAGCATGTTTTTTTTAACTGTTCTATTTATAGTTATAAAAAATAAACACAGACTTAAAGTTCAGGCTCGTTATAATTTACAGGCTCAACAACCTGGTCTGAGGATACGAGTCAGTCTAGTCCTTATTTTTAAGGGTTCAAATGGTACTGCACTAATTGCGATTAAAATGGAGCCTAATTCTTATCCTAAGTCTTTTGCAGGTTGAAAATTTTACATCAATACATGGTTTAAGTTGTGCATATGTGAATATTTACTGGTTGGAAAGTTGTTAAGAGAAATGTTTCGTCTGCTGTGGCTCCTCGCTGGAGCTAATTAATTAACTGGGGTTAATTTACGCTTCTTTCTGAGGAATTTTCTGCCTTCAGTCTGCAATACTCAATAAAAATGCAGCACATTTGGGACTCAAATAACTTTGAAAAGTCCACTTAATCCCACCCAAACCTTAAAATCACCTGTGTATTTTTATTTTATTTAGTGTAAAACAAAGTTTTGGTGAACAATGAACAGCGGTAAAAATGATTATTAAGGTTTCATTTAGCTGTTTCTGCCTCTTTAACAAACAGTTGCTACAAGCGTTATCATAGCAGAAGTTCTTTACACAGCAACAGGCTACTTTAATGACCTTTATAGTGTACAGTTTCACAAGAAATACATCACTTTACCTAAAATTATGACTTTTTTCAGCTTTAATCCACCGGTCCAGTGCAGTAACAATCGTCTGAGGATGCATTGCAGCGTTTGTCATTCATACATTATGGGGAACCGGTGTGTCCAAAAAATGGATTATAAATATCAGCTTCTGCAGATGGAGTCATTTCCCAGGTAAGTATCAGGATCTGGGACTTTAAACAAAAATCAAGACATTCATTTATGACTTAGTCAACATTTTTGAACCATTTATTGGGAGGTTCTGATCAGAGTATAAATCACACTACCAAGTCTTATCTTAGGAAATAAAATGTATTTACAGCTAAATTTTTCACATACATCAGTTTCAAATAAAAACAGACAGTAAATGATATAAATAAGTTCTATGGAAAATAAAACTTGTCTTACAAAAAATATATGCAATTTCTGTATACATTTTCTCACATTGGTGCTAATAACATCTATGCTGTACAGTTTTGGTACATACAGTATCATTTACAGCCCTGTGTGAGTCAAACAGTCCAGTCTGAAAACAACTCGCTCTGATTTTGGAGTGTTACAAAAGCAAAAACAAAAAAAGTCCATCGACCAAAACAACAATAAGAGATATTTCAGCTCTTAAAGATGTACTTTTATGTCCCAAACAAAGTTCCTTCCTATGAGCTGGGAGTAAAGACGGTTGCTTTCAGATTGGTTAGTCCAGTATCTAAAATAGGTGCTTTAAGAGCGAAGCTAAGTAGTGCACAGGCACCGACACACAGGTCACATAACATTTTATATAAAGCCTACATACGTCTGCTAACAAATGTGAAGTGAGCTACTTCGCTTACATTCTTAGGCACAGTTAAAATACTTGCAGTACATCCATGTTTCGCTGCATCACAGGAATAATGTGAATGTGTACAAACAGCAGGAGCGTGTCCCCTGCTGTTACAAATAAAGTCTGCTGATGTCTGAGAAATATTTTAACAAAGCCTCAGATTAAGTTGTACAGTAAAAAAAGAGTAGACATCTAGACATTCATATCAAGAAGTCTTTCTGTGATTGTGGCGTGTGTGTTTTTAGGGGCTGTTTTAACGAGTGCTGCTGGGAACCGCTGTCCTGTAACGCTGTGGCAGGTTTTCCCTGCACCGTGTCCTTTACTTTTGGTCCTTTAGAGGGCACAAGTGTCCGAGTGTCTGATCCAGGCTTAGAGGAAGCGCCTCGAGAGTCACTGTGGTGGTGGGGTTTAGGTTTAGTGTCTGTGAAGGAAAGGGATGATGTTTGGTGAGCCTCCATAGGTTTAAAGAGGTCAAACGTGACCAGAGTCCGTGCTGGTTTGTGTTCTGGCTGAGCAGAACCAGAAGGCTTTTTCTTTTCCTCTTTGCTGCTCACATCCTTCTCTTTTTTACCTTCTTTTCTAACCTGAAGGTTTGCAGCTTTGTGAGTCTTCCCGTCCTCCCTCCCCGGCTTCCCCTGTGCGTTTGACGTTGAGCCGTCCTTGACCTCTCTGTGGCTGCTCTTCTCCTTCTTCCCATGTGAAGACTTGTGTTTATGCATGCAGGAGTCCCGAGCCTCCTCTCTGTCGGGCCGTGAATGAGGAGCTGCTGCCTGCGAGCCTCCCCTGTCTTTTTCATGCTCCTTCTCTCTCTTAATGTGTGTTTTTGAGTCCGACTCCTTGGCCCACTTCTCGTCTCCCTGAGCAGGCGGGATAGTTAGAGTTTTACAGCTCTCTCTCGTCCTCTCCTCATCCTCCTTTTTCTTAATCTGCAGCACTGCGGTGGTGCCCTCTCTGCCTCCCTCAGCTTTGACTTTCTCCTGCTCCTTTTGCCTGTCCCTCTCTCTGTCTTTGACTCGGTCTTTTTTGTCCTTCTCCTTGGTCCTATCCTTGTCTTTCTTGTCTTTTAACCTCTCCTTTTCCTCCCTCTCTCTCTTTCCTTTATCCTTTTTGATTTGTGGTGTGTTTGTAGTGCTTGGTGTACTATCTCGGCTTCTCTCTTTCAGAACGTGACCTGGAAGCGGCGTCCTTTGCTGCCTCTCTTCCTCCACCTCACCATCCTTCCTAATTTGCTGTAAAGACTTTAAGGCTGCACTGTCCACTCCCCACTCCTCATTGCTCCTCTGCAGTGTTTGATATGCGTCTACCCCTCCTTTGCTTTCCTCTTTCACATCTTCCTCAGCTTTAGGGTCCACTGATGTGGGACTGAGTCCGACCTCATCTCTCTCCTTTTTCACTGAAGGTAGCAACAGTGTTCCTGACAACTCCACCTCCGTTCTGTCCTCTTGCTCCTCCTTGAACATCTGTCTCCGAGCGTCTTTAGCTAACCCCTCCCGTCCCTCCATATCCTCCTCCACCAGCTTCGTCACTGTCTGTACAGCAAAGTCACACTTATCCTGCTCTTCCTCCTCGTTTTCCTCCTC
Organism: Kiunga ballochi; assembly: GCA_037177335.1. Classification (NCBI taxonomy): domain Eukaryota; kingdom Metazoa; phylum Chordata; class Actinopteri; order Atheriniformes; family Pseudomugilidae; genus Kiunga; species Kiunga ballochi. Next base: position 21,036,976 of record JBAMIG010000010.1, read on the forward strand.
TTTGATAGCATGTGTTGCATCGCATGGCGTGCACTTCTCTTCCCGATTCACCTCTTCCTCCTCCTCCTTCTCCTCACGTTGGTGATATAGTTTGAGCCGGATATGCCATGCTAGACTGCAGACAGCAGACACAGTCTTAAACTGGTGGACAACTCCTCTGGGGATGAAGTAGATGTCATCGTGGTACAGCTGGATGCGGGCGTATCGGATGCCTTCTCTCCTCAGCTGATTCAGCTTGGCATCATCAATCCACTGCACACACTGTGAAGGCAGGGACAAGTATATAGGCTGTTTAGAAATCAATGAATCAATGCCTAAATGTGGCGACGTGTAGGTAATGAAGCTTCATTAAAACTTCAGGAAATCAGAGTAGTTACAGCTCAGTATCGTGTGAGCATCACGACTCCATGCTCGAGCTTGTGATGATACAGCAACACATTTATTTTGGCTTTAAGGGAAGAGAGAAGTTGTTCTGATAGACGATGAAGCAGACTCACTTGAGACAGCGGGGGTTCATGGAGGTCCAGCTGAAGCCTCATGACCACATCTGGGAAATCTCCAGCATGGAAACAAATAACGTCTTTGGTGATCCGGCCAGGGGAGTCGATCCTGTGATAGAACACATCAAATCAGATCCGAGGACAACAGCAGCTGATGCAGCACTTCTACATCAACTCTACATAGTTTAATGATGTCTTTTCAACACGCTTATGGTTAATCCGTCTATTAAAGACAACACAGCTGTTATTTTATGGCAAGATGCATTCAAGAACAAACAGATATGACTTTAGACTCACTCCTCTCCACAGCGCACAGCCTTCAGCACACCGACAGCAGCAGTAGTTTGTCTCTCAAAGCCCTGACCGATGTGGTCAGCATGGGCTCTGGTGCGGTCCTCAAACAGCATCTCTCTGGGCTCGCTGGCTCTGGGTAGATACTGCAGGTTCTTTATTTCATTGGTGGACCTGGACAAATTTAATGGGAAGTGAGGATGAGAGGGGTATGTAGATAGATAACAATGCTTGCATGCTTCCCAATCAAACAAGGCTGTAAAGATACACACAGAAAAGAGCAGCCTGTCTGCATATATATGTGTAGTAGATGCAGCATCATTTCCACACACCTTTTCCTTTTAAAGGGAGATTTGGGCATGTCTGCCATGGGGATCATCTGTTCTCCAGGTCTGACCCACATGATGGGGCCGTCGTCGCTCTCGGTGGGACTCTGCAACCGCAGACTGGAGAATGTTCCCCAGGGCAGAGTCCGCTGCACAAACACAGGAAGAGAAACGTCAGGTTACATAATGCGACACGGCAACAAAGGGAGAGTTTAAACAGATGTTGACGCATCACTGTGCATGTGTGCAGACATGAGCTGACTTACAAACAGGAACGGAGATTCCTGTAACATGCTGATGAACTCTGGGAAGTAGTCTCCAACCTCTTCATCCACAGCTCCAACCAGACTGACCTGCCGCATGGCCCCGGCGCGGTACGTTCCCTGGGAATATGTCCGCTTCACCTGGAGGAGAGCCGCCACAGATCAGAGCCTGCAGGTATTACCGTACGCAGCATTTCCCAAACATCTCGAGCATCTTTACCAGAAAGCAGGTTGCCATTGACACGGATGGTGACCCTTTAGGTCTTTTTTAATCCATCATTATCAGTAAAGACCTAAAAGTGTTTTTTTGTTCTTTAAATTTCTGCATCAAAGCAGATAAAATCACTGATCAATTCCTAATCTGCACATCGTCTCACAACCCTTTACTCAATGGCCCCTGTTTGAAATGTTCTTATAAATAAACGAAATAAACAACTTATTTGACGGGAATTTAAAATACCAGTGATATATTGTTTTTTGTCCTGTTTTAATCATTTATTTGCATTTTAAACCAGAAACTGTAATAAAATGTGCAAAATATACATCAAGAGCGTAGATAAGTTTAAACAACTATTAATAAATAATAATAAAATATTTATTACAACACAATTATATAATAACTTTCAAAGCTTTGTAAAAACTCATTTAAGCATCACCTCTACAGTCAGAATATGCCCACAAAGCAGAAAAGGACCCAGGGAAAATAATAAAAGCTTATGAGGCAGAAGTTCCTCCATTTAGGATATAAATCAGATACATCAGAAGACAGAAATCAAGCAAAGTAAAAATGATCTAGAACTATTATATTTAGATTATTGTGCAAGTAAATAATACAGAAGACCTTTGTCAGAACTGACTTTTTAAAAAGGCTTCAGGATGTTACTAATAACTCTTCTAAGATTAGAAACGGGCATCAACCTGATAAACACTGCTGTTAATCCCTCATCCACTAGGGGCAGCAAAATCCTCAGTCACGTTTTAAACACAACAATAAACATGTTTACAGCCTGGTACAAATACATTTTAGGTGGGTCACGCTTATTTTTATGACATCTATGTGTGTGTGGGAAAGGTGCTTTTTAAAATGCATTATCTGTTTAGATGCTATTTAATATTAAATGTTGCTAAAATTGAGTCCTTTTAATTGACAGGTACAAGGCACAGCATGCTTTTAGCCCATTTAACAGCGTGACTTAGCTTTAGCCCACATGCCTCTGTTAGCATGTTAGCTCCTATTAGATCAGCTAGCGCTTAGTTACAGGCAGTTAGATAAATATCATCCACCACCACGCTCACAGTCCCCTCCGGCTCCACCTCATCATGCCTGACGCTGTAAACAACAAGCTCAAAAACCTGAAGGGGGATGTCATGAAGGCTTTGTCTAGCTTTTTATTACAGTTGGTTAGAAGACGGCGGTAGAGGCTCAACCATGTGCAGCAGTTACCAGCCTAAGATGGATCATTGTAATGGATGAAACAATAACATTTCCTGAGACATTTGCTTATTTCCAGCTTATTCGACACATTAAAACTAGAAGGAATCCATATTAAAAGCACTGGTGGAAGTAAACATGACGGAAGATGAAAGGAGATAAAAGGGCGATGGCTTCAGCAAAGGGGAAAAGAAAGTTAATTTCAGCTGGAAGGCCGAATAATCCCATCAGATTTCATCACAAACAGAAAAGTGCACGATATTAAAGCAAATGGCATAAAGTAGAAATAACAGATAAAGCTTCACTTCACAATCTAAAGTAAGTTAAATAATCAAATTGGCATCCACTTATCCACATCCTCCACTTCAGCTTTAACATGTAGTTGCATATCTGTGCACCGATGCAGAGCTTATGAGCCATTTAATACCATCACAAAACCAATTCCCCAAGACAGGCGGACAAACGTGCAGCCCTTTGAAAACTCCTGAAATGATTAAACGCCTTGGTGACAGGTTACCGGTTAACTCAAGTTCTCACCTGCCAACAACCGCTCTCATAACAAAAAAAACAAAAACTATGTGACAAGTGAACCAGTGGACCTATTATAGTTTAAAGTTTGATCACTACCTTCAAAGAGGTGTGGAAACTTTGGGCGTATCATATGACATGAAAGTGAAAACATGGGGAGGGATGGAGAAACAGGTTTGGATTGAGCTGCAGGAGCTTTTCCTCCCTTGCTCTCATTTCTTTACTTTCACTGTCATGCAGGAAACGGCAACATTGAACGAAATACGACCTCAGAAGGCTAAACTTACATTAAGGTCTGGGATATACTCCCTGCTGACAATACGTCTGCGTACGTATTATTGCGCCCACCTGTTCTCAGCATACTTTTGTCATTTAGGTTGCACCCGTTGACGGGAAGTAACATGGACAAGGAGCATTATAGACACTTGAGGCGCTCATCCAAACAAAAGAATGAACACAAGATCAGAGATAAGAGAGAGCGACTTGTTCGCAGTTAGCTGCATTTTGTATTTACTCCTCCATGTTGCATTGTGACAAACACTCATACTAAACAACCGATTGGTAAATTATTGTTTATAGAAATGCAATGGAAGCACAGTATTACCAAAGTTTTTTTCACTAGTACAGAGCTTTAGTGCTACACACTGCCCCCTAGTGGTGACCTCCAGTATACAATGTTTTGGTCACTGTTTGCAGAAAGATTGCTGCTGTGCACGCAAGCATTCATAGCAAATATATAACAGTCCCAAGTCTTAACTTAAAGCAGGAATTTTTTGCTGCACAAAGGCTAATTCTGTGAGCGCTCTCCACCCAGTAAAATAATATTTACTTAAATCTAATATCTTGCTTTCTCCTTCAATCTTTTCCACTCTTCCTTCGATAGTTTCCACTTGTGTCTTTGATAACTTAGCTTTTCTGCAGGTTTCTGCTTGTATGTGTGGTATCTAACCCGTAATGTCGTGCACCAAGACACAATGCAGCCGCTGCAAAAAGTTGCTCTGAGGTATAATGACAGAAAAAAAGAGTTACAGAAAATGTTGTTTTTCTGCAGAAAACGTTTTTCTGCAGAAAACGACACAATAAGCCTACCGGACCATGGACATTGTGCACCAACCCCCTGGTGCTAATTTTGCTACCCGGATTTTTTTTTTTTTGCACATAAACATAGTCACACCTAAGAACAAAAGCACCAGTATGAGTCAGAAGTCCCCGTTATGCACAAGCAGTTGTCGTTTTTTTTGTAAAATGAGACCCGATTGGATGTTTTGTTGGTGGGACACTTTTGAGAAAGAAGTTATTGTTGCCGCAAAACAGAGAGTTTTCTCTGTTGTCCCTGAATGAGCTGCTTCGCCTGCATATTTCGGCAGTAATGTGACAAAGCGGTCTGGTTGGGCTGTACATTTCCACACATAAGGATTTTATCATCCTTACGGTGTGTAAATATGGCTGCATGGATGTGATTTTGTTTTAAAGACAAAAGAAGCTTGTTGTGGACTCAAACTCAATAAAATTAATTTAGTCAATTTAGTTTGTGACCTGCAGACATGGATGAGAAGCAAAATTTATTTTCAGTAAAGACGAATCCAACACAGGAAGTTTTACACAAACCATGTTTTAACCAAACCTACCACAATAAAAGAAAACAATAAGAACTCTCAAATATAGACTAAAACAGTAATATTCATAAAAAGATGTAATATCTGTGCAGGTTATTCATCAATCAGGAGTGCAGCAAAAACTAAAGTGCATTTTTCCATCATGCAAAATAAAATCGCAGTTGAAAAAAAAAATCTATTTTTCAGCCCAAATATGAAACAATTTCCTTAAAATAAATGAGGATTTTCCCACAAATATCTTACTTTTCTGTTAAACTTAACCGGAGTCTTCCCATTTCTAGAAGCACCAAATGCAGTAAAACCAGTGACTGATCAATAAGAAAGGCTGATGGTGATATAAAAACAGAACATTATATAATTTATTTATTTATTTATTAGAGAAGTTTCTATTAAATGTGGGTCAAATTTAAGCATTTAAATAATTTTATATAGTAATGCTTTATGTTTTTGATAAATACTGTGGTATAATAAAAAGGTTATAAGTCAAATTAGAAACATTTAAAAAAAAATTTGCTCACATCAATTTACAAATATTAAATATTTAATTTGCAGAGGAGTTTAGGAAAGCTTGGTGGTGTATTGCTTACTACTGTGTCATTGTGTTTTTAAAATAAAATATTAATGTTTTTAAATTGATGGAGTTCAAAAGCAAAGTTTTTTTTAGAGGTTTTCCTGATTTAATATTATAAAATGCCAATAACACAATCATCCAGACTTTGTTGCACGTTTTTAGACCACACTTTCTCCGCTCCATTTCAACATAAAAGCACAAATAAAAGGGTCATATGAGAAGACTTTTTCCAGAGCTTTCACCCCTACAAGACATCCTGAATGCTGACATGAAGAGAGAAAAAAAAGATGTTGCAGTGCAGTTTGAAAGGATGTGCTCAGTGAAAACTGTAGATGTTTTCTGTGACAGTGGAGTCTGCACCGTGCACAGTCCAGCATTGCCCCACAAATATCATCCGCAAATGGCGAGAAATGTAAAAAGAACTCATTCTCACCTGAGAGTGGAAGTTGGCCATGGTCGTCGTTTCGATATCTTTCTTCCCGAGCACCTCCATCTTCACTGGAGCATTGGGGAACTTATAGGAGAAGTAGTCCAAGAAGTCTGGGAGGTAAGATGCAGCTCCATGAATGATTCCCATAACAAAGCACGCAGCTTGGGCTTCATCCTCACTGAACGACAGGGCAACAAACTCCTCTGCAAAGCGCTCCATTTCAGCTGGAGACAGACAGGAGAGCTGCTCGCTGTAGGCATGCACCACACACGCCCCTCCATTGGCCTGCTGCTCGATGTGGATCAGATTACCAAACTCCAGTCCGGACAGACCCGGCGATGGGTTGAAGTGAAGTGGGGAGCTGTAGCCGAGCCTGTCCCTTACCATAGAGGTGATGGAGGTAGCGGCAGTATCCTGGTGGTGTTGTGGTGATGTGGTGCTGTGAATGAGACTGCTACTGTTGTTCCCGTTGATTCGACCGAGGAACTCCGGCAGACCCAGAGTCACGCCCGAACACACAGTTTGGCACGAGCGGTGATACATTTTGGGCCGGCTGTGCCGTTCCTTCAAACGCTCCCCGTCTTTGTGCTTCTTTTTCTTCTTCTTCTTGACTTTCTTCAGGAGCAGATCTTCCTCTGAAGAAGCTTTGAGCTTCTCTTTAGACTCTGTTAAAAGGGAAAGCAAACTCTTTACCTGAGATGTCTTTTAAATATAATAACACTGAAGCAATCTGGTTTCATTTTACTTTTATATTTACTATTTCAGAATTTAAAAATAATTGTCAAAAATGCTGGTAAATCTAGCATCATACAGTGACTTTCAATCATCTCACACCCACCTTTCTGGGGAGCAATCACATCTCCGTTTTCTCTTGCTATGTCATGCACAGGTGGTAATTTGTGATTTTTCCAGTCTTTATTCTTTTCCTTCTTCATCTGCCTGTCTTTCTCCTTCAGATGATGATCTGAGGAGAGCAGAAAGTGTGAATTGAAATGCTGCTTCATCCACATTAAGCCTCAAAACTAACGAACAAACATTTCCACGTGTATATGTCACCATATGGGCCCTATAAATACCGAGGCCTGTGGTACGGCACAATATGAAATAAATTAATTTAGCATTTAATGGTGAAACATATGCAGTCATATCAGAGTGACATCGGATTATAATGTCTTTAGACAGAGTAATGAAGCTTGGCTGTGCTGTCCTACCTCTCTGTAGCATTTTAACGTCGCCGTTCTCGGTCTTTGTATGGCAGCTAGCGTAGCTCACTTTCTCCACAGCGGCGGAGCTCCGCGGCGCTTCGCCGTTTTTCTCCTTCTCCTTGTAGCGTTTCTCTTTAGCCTTTTTCACTTTGGGCGGTGAAGCGAGAAAGTTGCTGATTTTGAAGATTTTCCGGACAGGCGTAGCTGGCATCGCGACAGCGGTGGAGTGGCTCGCCTTGGCCAGGCCGAAACTCCATTTCGCTGGGCTTCCACAACTCTGCTTCCCGTTGTGTTTTTCCCCTGCGCATACCTCTCCGTTCAGTTTTCTGTGCTTCAGGCCCTTCTCCTCCACCCGAACCTTCTTCGGGGTCGGTGGGAAAATGTCGCTGGAAGACTGCGGACGACTCTCGGGCGGTCGTTTTGCTATTAGGGGTTTAGGGGAATTTGTTTTGCTGTTTGCTGCGAAATGCATGGAGTCCACGGACTCGGCCATCTTGGAAGTTTCTATTTTTTACGGTCAGACGTAACTGGTGCGTGAGAGCCAGGCAGTGGGCGGGGCTTATTGCGTGACGCGTGACGCAGGGAGGAGGAGGGGCGCGGGGGCAGAGCAGACTGTTTACAGCCTGCAGGATGAGAACTGTGCAGCAACACTGCTGCATTAATGCCATCAGTTACAGAGGAGCGCTGCTGACGCATTGAGAAGCCTTTATACGCTCAATTTCTGCTCTTCTTCACTATCATCTGTTTTTTACTACACAAGGAAAAAAATAGATTTGATTTTTTTCTAGGTCAATAATTTTTTTTACAATATTTTCCCTGTTATTTATGTTTATAGCAAAACAGTATACATTAAAAAAGACACTGAAATACACTACATTTCAGGTTAGTCTGTATAATTAAATAATCTGATTAGAGACATTGATATTAAAAACAAATTAATACATTTTAAAACGTTTTTTGCTTTATCTTCTTATTCTTTGTTATATGTTAATTAACAATAACTACATATTGACCTCCCATTAAAGAAAAAAATATTAATCAATATGCTTTGCAGATTGTGTAACAATGAATGTCTGTTTAAGTTTTCTATATGATCATTTTCATATTTACATAATATCCATTTCCTGAATTGTGAATCTTTGCAGAATCTGTCGGATTGCTATTAACTTTTGAGCCACTAGGTGGCAGTAAAGCATAGGAAATAAACTTGGATCCATTATACGCTTAAAAAAATACGTTGGTTGACTTTTATTATCACACTCGAGCAGGAAAGTCTAACTTAATATTGTACAAACTAATATTGCACAATTTAATATGGTTACTCGGTAACTTTATTACATCTAACGTCAAAGTAAAATAGTTTTATTGTTGTGACTTAAAGAAATAAAAATTAAGACTCCTTTGATCCGTTCAGAGGCATTCTTCCTCTCAAACATCTTCATTGTCAAAGTAACCACAAACATTAAACCAACAGACAGGAATAGCAATTTACACAGCGTTCATTAGGTCTGGCAGATTTGTGTATTTTATATTTATAAATAAAAATGTTAAATGGCTGTGCTGACACTGAAATGAAAACAGTTTGCAGTGTAACAAAGTAAAGTTCTGGTTAGATTTATGCCAGGTAGCAGAAAACATATAGTAGAAAACTATTAATTATGCAGCAAAGGCACATTTGAATCAGATTAAGGATAAAAAGCAAAGTTATGCAAGACATTGTAGTTTTATAATAAAGTATTTGATTATTTTGTCAGTACTGATTATATTAATTAACCTATGAGCCAAATCATCCATACATAAATAATTAATTATTTTTAATCAATCAAATATATTAATTAATAAAGACGTAACTGGTGTGTAAGAAGCAGAGAGACTAATAATATTTAATAAATAAAATATTTGTAATACATTATGTGAATGCTTAAAATGCCATTATAATCAGCAGTTATTTCTGGAGGTCAATAGAGATGTGTTTTGTGGTGCATTTATGGACAATTTTCTGTGCATTTGTGGGGTTTTTAATCTATTAACCATAGCTGGAAAGCAAATTGAAGCACATTTTTACAAAGCATCAGGCTTTGATGTGAAATGACATCAAACAGCTTCATCTCTGTAATAGATAAATAAGACAAAACATAATGGAAAATACTCATTATAGCAGGTAACCTTCTTACGCCCTTTTGCCTACTCATTAGGATTCTCAGGAGATACTGAAATATAAAATTTTACCTCCTTGTTAATGAGATCCAGGCTTTTGGATTAGAAACAAATTGACCTGACTTTATCTACTGCTTCTAGCTGAAGGAAATTTAGTCCAGATGTGAGGGACACATGATTGTTCCACTTTTAAGAATGAGTATCAGTCATTTGACAGATGAGAAACACTCTCACACCTGGCAAAGGAATGCATGGGTTACTGCAGCAGGCGGACCTGGCTTCAACACATGTGGATAAATGTGTGTGCCTCCATGACAGAGAGGAAACACAGCAGAAGAGAGAAACAAGGATGCTTTATTCTGAACTAATACCTGGTGATGCATGATTAGGACAGTTGTTGGATCATTTACCAGTTTTGTCAGTGAATGTGTGTTTTCTTGTATTTTTTTATGGGGGGACGTGGAAATGCTGAGTCTGAAAACTAATATTGTCCAGGTAGGTTTCTAACTTCAGGCTGAAAAACCTAGTGTGGTATTACAAGAGGCTGGTGCGGCCTTTCACAGTTGTTGGGTTCACTCCAGTTCAGCTGGAAACGGGACACTTATGCACATAACAGACCAGAGTGACGACACTGGTTTCACTGCCCAAACTGGATGGAGATGAAGCGTTCTGCCTGGAAGCCCAGACTGCAAAGCCTGAATGATGGTCAGATGTTTGTTCTAGTCTGTATGGAAAAAAATAGTGTTTACATGATTCAGGGCAGAGAGTGGGCCCAGCCAGCTCACTGCGGGAATTCAAAACACTGCATCCCAAGAGGGCACCCAGAGCAAAAAAAAAGAAAAGAAAAAGGCTGCTGCCCATACATGGGTGAAGCAAGCAGCTTGGTAGGGATAATAGATAGGTTGTGCTGTTTGCAATTCATGCAAAGTTACAGTAACCAAATCACTCTATCCATCTAAATTAGATTAATTTAGCCTCAAATCTCTGGTCTACATGGAGCCTGTGTGTACGGTTAGTTTGTGGTTACTAAGCAACGGATGTCTCAACTTTACGCTCAGCTCTGCTGATAAAGATGTGACTCCTCAACAATAAATCAATACGCCCGAATGTTCAAACTTAACTCTCAAGAGTGTAAACATTTCTCTCACACCATTTTTTAGTGTCGTGTTGAAGGACTGAAGAGAATGTGAAAGGTCAAAGGTCACTTGATTTGGCTTTTATCCTGCCAACAGTTGCTAAATATCGAATGAGTTCATAGTAGGAGGAAGATCAGGAATAAACCAGCTTGAGCTGATTTCCAGAGGATGTGAAGCTAAATGGGAAATGATTATTTTGATTTACCTATTTAAAATGTGAAGTAAAAAAGGGGACAAAAAAAGAGCAAAAGTTTGTGCACCCTAGTCAAGCTTTAGCGACACTCCCTTTGGAAAGCATACAGCTTGTAAAAGATTTTTATAGCTAACTAAGTCCTTCAGGTCTTGTCGGGGAATATTTATCTATTCTTGCTTTAAAAAGATTCCAGTTTGTGAGATTTTTGTATGGACTGCTTTTCTGAATGATGTCCATTGTAAGGCACTGAGGGGAAGCCTTTAGGAAGTGTGGAGTTTTAGATCATTACACTGTTTTGGAAGCCTTTAACTTTTCTTTTTTATTATTAGGTCGTTTATATGGATACATTTTGCTGCTTGTTTCTGCCAGCAAAACATTCCCTATAAAAATGACCACAGTGCAAGAACAAAACAATTCCCACCCTATTCTAACCATAATTGACAAGGTGCTATTTTTATTATGATTCTGTGCTGTTTTTCAAACTTGCCATTGCTCACAGCTGCCAGAAAACTCTTTCATTACGTCATCAGTCCTCCTTTGTAAAAACGAGTAATCAAACTCCATTAGACATGTTTAGATGTGCAGAGCCGTCTCCATCTTTTGCCTCTCTCCCTGTTAGCGAAGATTTTTCCCCTTTACATGAAAAAACAATGAAAGATAATTGATCTATTTTGATACAACCTTCTGTTTAACAATGTTTAACAATTTAACAACACTGGTATAAGATTTGCAAAGATACAAACATGTTTCGCTCCAATATACTCGCATCTTTTTGGTCTCTTTTACTTTTACAAGCTTAAATATTGACTTTACATTATTTCTGTGCAACCCATAGCTCAAAAAGAAGTCATTTAAACTATTCAGACCAGTTATACTCCTGCAAGGTGCAGTTGTTATGTTACATGCAAAGTTCTTCCTGCTTTGTTTTTAATTTCTGCTTCCCACAGTCCTCTTAATAAACAAATGGTTTCCTTTGTCATTGTTAAAAGAACAGCTGAGAAATCTCTCAGCCTGTGCAAGAGACAAAACCACAGATGGGTCAAGTTTCAGCATAAAATTAAGGATATTTAAGTAGTTTAACAAGCCCTCCAAGCGGACACATTTCTGGGATATCAAACGTTGGCACTCCATGCTTCACTCATATCTTATATCCTATGATGAAACTAAAACTCTGCATCTGGGAGCGGAGAAGTTAAACCTCATTATCTAAAATCCTTCTTGACTATATGTAGACTAGACAAATTAATCAAGAGGTCACATCTTAGATGAACGGACACTCTGTACAAAGTGAGATTAGCTACTCCACCCAGAGACTGACTCACCAATTCCAGACACTTGTTGAGGATTAGTTCTGTCCAAATAAAGACACAAGGACATGAGATATTTCTCTGCAGTCTCCCTGTTTTTTAATGCAGCGGCCCTTTTGAATAAATGTGATGTTCTTGACGTTTGTTACGCAGAGGCTCAACTACAGCATCCAGCTTACATGAAATACATCCTTACACGTTTTGGTGACAGCATCTCAGCCCTGCAGAGAATATTTCTGCTTGACGTGTCCCATCTGTCACTCACATGTTTGAAGATGCACTAACAGGAAGCTTGGGAAGCGTCTGCCAAAGCAACTGTAACACACATGTATATTAGAGTCTGTGATTTATCATTACAGCACTGAGTGAGAATGCAAATGGTCTTTATTAAGTAATGCGACTGCAATGAAGATGAATGGCGATGATGAGATTACAGTAAGACACATGGCTTCTAAAACGCCATGAATGACTGGAAAGTATTATTACCTCTACTTGTAATGTAAAGTAGATGTATTTGACCAAATTATCCGGTTTAATATCCATTATCTCAAAGACCACACCACATGAAAAGAACATCAAAACAATCCTCTCATTTTTCTGTTTTTGTTCCCCACCTGTTTCCCTCTAAAAGCGTCTCTCAGATTCACTTTTCTCTGCACAGCTCCATCAGTTCCCCCCTTTCTCCTCTTCTCCCTCCCACCTCGCCTCCTCCTCCTACTGTCACAAACAGAGTTGGGTGTTTTTAAACTCTCTCTCTCTCCCCCATCACTTCACTCTTTCTTCTCAAGACGCGATGAGGCTAACAGCGCTGTGCATGTGCGGGACTCTGCTGGCCTTCTCGAGCCTCTCTCAGATGACAGCAGGGGAAGAAGTCTTCCTGGGGGATCAAGAATTTGGACCCTGCACTGCAACTCTGAGACCTGGGGGAAAGTGTAGCCCAGGGGAGCATGACGGCAGGTGCCCTTACCTTTTCAGTTTGCCGCCGCTGACAGTTCATTTCCCACAGCAGCTCAGAGAGATGGAAAGAATCATGCAGGACCTGCAGAAGCTGAAAGACAGTGTGGATGAACTGAGGGAGATGTGTGCAGATTGTACAGTAAGGCGATCTGACAGAGGGTGTGGAAAGCAAAGAGAGCATGAGAAGCTGGATGAAGGTAAGAGTACACGTGACGATGGGATGAAATGGATGAATGTGAGTCCTGAAGAGAATGATAAAGATTTCAGACAAAAGTGTGGAAAAGATGTTAAGATGGAAAAGATGGACAGTGATAATGATGCAGAAGAAAGGCTCATCCTGGATGAGAATACAAGAAAAAAGTGGGAAGCAGACAAAAAGAGCAACAAAGGAGTCATTAAAGACAATGAGAAAGAAAGAACTCGGGGAGAAGAGACAGAAAAAGATGGAAAAACAAAGAAAGAAGATGAAAGAAAGAAGGGCCCATCCGAGCAAACAAAGATGACTGGTGCAAATGTAGGCGATGCAATGGGTGAAAAGGCCGCTGAGACAAACAACGACGAGGAAGAAGTAAACAGAAATAACGAGGAGGAAGAAAAGGATAATTCAATAAGACACAAAGAGGATAGATTAGAGAAAGGAGGAGAGAGAACTATGACCACAACAGAGAAAAATAATAAGGAAACAGAAGAAAATGACCCTCAAATGTGGAGAGATGAGACAAAGAAAAAGGAGGAAAATACTCAAGGTGGTGATGAAATAAAGATGTCTGGGAACCAGGGAGAGCTTAAAGATAATGAGCGAGGGCAAGACAGTGAGGAGCAAATAAAAGAAAGGGAAAAAGGAAGGAAACAGGGTCAAAATGAAGGAAAAACTAAACAGACTGAGGCAGAAAAAGAGAGGGCATTAAAAGAAGGAGAGCTGGATCAAAAGAGCCAGGAGATGGAAAAGGAGACTGAAATGGGGAGTGCGTGGAAAGATAGTGATGGAAGATTGTCTTCCAGCACGGCAACTGAGCAGGCAGACTTTGTTTCGATCAGCCTGACTACTCGCTCTACGACCAGATTAGCTTCAAGGTTCGAATCCATGGATTCAATCAAGGCTAAAATCTTTACATCATCCCTTCCATCTCCTCCTTTGCCCAGTCCCACTTTAAGCTCAATCACAGATGTCAGTCGTAACACAAAGGCTGTTTATGGACCAACCTCAAGCACAGGTCCCGGAGCAGCTGGTTTTCCTGAGCCCCAAAGCTTCGACGAGGAAGACCTGACCACAACGACCACAGTGAGTGGCCTCACACAGCAGACAACCAGTGTCGCTACTGGATCAAATTCTCCATCCATAAAAGAAGCTGGGAACAGGTTCCAGGGTCACGCAAGCTCCACAACAACGATTACCACCTCTCCTCATCCACAACTAAATTCACTTCTAAGACCTACAGATAAAAGTCGCAGGACAACTAAAAAGAACATCAGCTCAAACACCAAAACTGGTATGAAGCCTCTACCGGGCAAAGGACTAAAGCCTGGTGAAAACCTTAAACCTGCAGTTAAGCCTCAAGCAGAGCAAAAGCTAAAGAATCCCAAGAATGACCGTAAACCTGACCGAGCCCCTTTGCCTGACAAAACTAAATATAACCCAAAACCTCCACACAAACCTACAACCAACAAATCCAAGAAGGTAAAAGATTCAAAACAAACTCAAATTACAAAACCTAACCATCCAATTCCACCTGATGCTTTCACAACTGATAAAAATATGAAAAATAACCAAAACCAAACAGTTCAAAACCCCAAATTTTACCAAAAGTCTGTGACTCCTGTGCCAAGAACTACAACCCAAAGCGCTCAGAGTGTGAACACAACACGTTCAGATAAAGATCTGTTACTCGACAAAAAGCCTGGTTCTGATAAAGTTCCTGATCAAAATGCAAAAGCCGAGAAAAAACAGCTTTTAACAAATAAGCAGAAGCCCGAAAACCCGGAAACTAACCAAAACCCCACTCCTGTACAGAAGCCAGACCCTAAAGCAAGTCAAACAACTACTTTTACAACAAAACCTAAACAAAAACACCCAACTGAGTCATTGGATGAAAATCACTCACATGAGTCTGAATCTAATTCAGACTCAGGACAGAAAACTCAGTCTGATCACATTAAAAAACCTTATAATCAGAAACCCAAATCCAGCCTGAAAGTCCCTAAAATTAACCAAAAACACCTACCTGGTGGAAAACGTGAATCTGAGCCGAGTAAAACAGCTCCTCCTAAACCTAACCAACAACCTTTAACCGAGTCTGTGAACAAATATGATCAAAATTACACTCATGAGCCTGAATCTGATCCAGACTCAATACTTCAACAGGTAATTAAATCTGAAACTAATACACCTCCTGATGTGAGGCGTCAATCAAACAAGAACATCACTATAGATAACCAGAAACCTCAACTTAACCCGGTACCAGCTTTAAAGAGGAATGAAACAGCTACACCTAAACCCAAACAACATCTAACTGAGTCAGAGGTCAAATCTGATGAGCCTGAATCTGATCCAGACTTAATACATGGAAAGAAAATTAAATCTGATCAAATTAACCCACCTCCTTACCAGAGGCCTGAAACTAATAAAAACCTCACTAAAAATAACCAAAAACCTAAACCTGGCCCAGAGTCAGCATCCGAGAGGAGTGAAACAGTGACACCTGAGCCAAACCAAAGACCTACAACCGAGTCAGGGAAGACATCTGACATAAGTTACACACATGAGCTGAAATCGGATCCAGACACCATGCCTGGAAAGAAAATTACATCTAAAACTAATACATCTTCTGATCAGAGGCTTGAATTCAACAAAAAAATCCCTAAAGCTAACCAAAAACCTAAACCTGATCAAAACCTGGGATCTAAAAGAAGTGAAACCGCTACACCTAAACCTAACCAGCATCTAACCGAGTCAGAGGTCAAATCTGAAGAAAATCCCTCACATGAGCCTAAATCTGATTCAGCACCGGGACAGAAAATTCAATCTGATCACACTGATAAACTTTCTGATCAGAAGCCGAAATCCAGCCTGAAAACCTCTAAGATTCACATCAAACCTGACCCAGACCAAGAGCCAGAATCCGAGAGGAGTGAAACAGCGACACCTGAGCCAAACCAAAGACCTGCAACCGAGTCAGGGAAGACATCTGATAAAAGTTACACACAGGAGCCAAAATCTGATCCAGACTTAATACACGGACAGAAAATTAAATCTGATCAAACAAACACACCTCCTGACCAGACGCCTGAAACCAATACGATAATCACTCAAATTAACCAAAGACCAAACCCAGACCAAGAGCCAGCATCTGAGAGGAGTGAATCAGCAACACCTGAGCCAAACCAAAAACCTGCAACCGAGTCAGGGAAGACGTCTGATAAAAATCCTTCACATGAATCCAAATCCAATCGGGACATAAAGACAACTAATCCTGGTCAAGACAACACACCAGCTGAGCACAACCCGAAGCTAAATGTCTCTAAAAGTAAACCTAAACCCGGTCAAGTTTTTAAACCGACCCAAAAACCGAAGCCTCCCTCTCAATTCAGACCACAAACCAGACCTATAGTTAAACCAGGACTAAAACCCATTCAAAGACCAAAACCAGAAATGCAACCAAAGCTGAATAAGAAGATAAAAACACATTCAGATCCTCCTCAGATCAGCTGGACGGCTTCAAACAGCATCCAAAACTCTCAAACTACATCTGGGGTCGTAAAACCGACTGCTGAAGTCACTCGCTCCCAGACGGACCCAGACTTCAGTGCCAGCATGAGGACGACCATTACTCTCAGTCCAAAAACCTCCAACAGCCTGGAAACTGGACCCAATCCTCACAGACCCCCGGAAGACTTCACGTTGAGCCCAAACAGCCGGATGATGTCTGATCTGAGGCCACAAACAACCCGTCAGCCATTATCGATCCAAACGACAACAAGACGAAACAAAATCAACCGTGGGATCCTGCAAAGTGTTTTCACAAGCACAGGTCCAGGATCCACACATCCAAGTGCGGTTGCCAAATCTGAACCCAGAACACAGACATTTCATAATGAGAAGGAAGACAGACCTTCCCCCAGCTCCCACACTACCTCCTCACCCAGCCTGGTTTTTGGGTCAACACCCCCTGTCACCTCTGGCCTCAAGACCCCGGCTGCAGAGCGGTCCACTCCAAGTACACGAGAACTGCGTGTCAAAATCAACCAGGTGGCAGCTTTCCTCAACAACAGCCTGAATCCAAATAGGAGATCAGGAGACATGTTTTCAAAAGAGCAACCTGAAGGAACCCTGGAAGGAGACCGGCCGGATATGACAGACAGCAAACTGCCAACATCTGAACCATCTAAAGGTAAGAAGTGCATTTTGCATATAAATCATGTTGGTTTAATCTAAAAAATAAGATAAATAATTCAAGAAGTAGCAACACCACTCATTTGCATCATCTTATGCAAAAATATAATTATAATCGCATTTCCATTGGTCAACTGAAGGAAAAGCTGACATTCCCAGCACAGTCACTGGAAAATAACTGGGTTTGCAAAGGAATGATAAAATCTTACGCAACTTTACAATAAAAAGTGAAAATCAATTAACTTTTATTGATATTACATCAGGGGGACGGGGTGTTGCAAAAAGTTGTATTTGTGTTTGTGACACGCTTCAAAAAGAAACACAGTGAAAGAATTCTGCACAACACGATAACCTCTAATGATACTCACATGATTAATAAGAGTATAATGATGTGGTCTAGGATCATCTTTGTACCATACGTCATGGCCATCATTTCTAAAGGAGGAATGTGCATGTGTGTGCAAAATGTGTGCTTCTGGATGTTTGCCTTTAATAGAGAGAAAACCACAACAATGCACAGACTGAGAGCTTAAAACCATCCCTCTATGAACAGCAGCTTGTTTGTTATTCTAAAGCATTTGTTTCAAGAGAGAATGAGCTTAGCTGCATCTGAATTAACCAACATTCATCCTTCTCCTAATATAATAATAATAATAATAATAATAATAATAATAATAATAATAAT